>JAJAGP010000008.1:1702223-1885430 GCA_025084515.1 Ancistrus triradiatus | reverse complement strand
CAGACTGGAAGCTGTAGGAAGCGTTTAGCGGCTGTTATTTCTACAAAAGGAGGATCTACTAAATATTGATGTCATTTTTCTGTTGGGGTGCCCAAATTTATGCACCTGCCTAATTTTGTTTGAATAATTACTGCACACTTTCTGTAAATCCTATAAACTTCATTTCACTTCTCAAATATCACTGTGTTCATCTGCTATAGGATATATTTAACTCAAGTTGCTGATCTGAACAACCAATGATTTATAAACTAAAATCATGAAAATTATCAGGGGTGCCCAAACTTTTTCATACCACTATATATATAGATAGAAAAACTCACACACATACATGTATGCACACACACAAATGTGTGCATACAAAAAACTTGCATCAACACACACCTGCAAATACACAGATAGGCAAACACTCAGACACATACATATACACAAAACACACACACACAAAAACACAGGAGACAAATGTCCACAAACACACACACTCACATGCATGCACAAACAAATATAAGTTAAGGGTGTGCACAGGGTGTGAGTTGGCCAACCATGAAAACAGACACACCCCCGAGTGGAGCCTGTCCCTGATACAGTACAGCCTACAAACTGATATTACCAATAACTACAAATCATACAATAAAGCACTGACTGACTGACTGACTGACGTCTGCAGCAGATGTGCTTCACCCACTGACAGTATTATGGTTTAATTCTGACATAGGACCAGCTGAGCTGCAGGGCGGTATTATGATGTCACAATACCCAGCAGGTGGATCACTGATGTTCAGAGGGAACTCTCCAGTGAGAGCAGCAGAGGAGCAGGAGCTGCTGTCTGACCAACCAGGTAAGACTTCAAACCTGTAGCCGAGCCACGGGTTCGAATCTCTGTCTTTCAGACGATACGATATGATATGAAACACGTCTCGATACACAGGTTATGATACGATACAGTTAACAATACACACACACACACACACACACACACACACTCTCTCTCTCTCTCTCTCTCTCTCTCTCTCATTCTTCCTCTTTATAGCTGATTTAAGATGGATCAAACGGGGAGTATGAGCCAGGAGGAGCTGATCCGTTACTATGAGCTCCTGCTGAAGGAGAAGAACAGCAAGCTGTGGAAGGTCAGTCCTCCTGGAGTTATGATATTCACCGGTAGCAAATCAAACTCAGGTAATCATGATTACTCTCTCTCTCTCTCTCTCTCTCTCTGTTCAGTGTAAGACTGAGATCAGCGAGCAGAACAGCGAGCTCGCTCGTCTGAGGGTTCAGCACCAGGACATGACTCGGACCTTCGGCTCTCTGGAGGAAAAGACTCTGAAGCTCAGAGAAGAGATCTCCGAGAAAGACCGGATCATTCTGGACCAGGTCTGTGTGCAAAATCAGAAGGGTTCGACCTGGACGCACCCCCAAAAAGCCCCATGTCATTCTCGTCTAAGAATCAGAGCAAAACAGCGACTAAATAATCGAGCGTCTTGTAGGAAGGTGAGTCAGTTTGACTCTGTGTGTGTGTTATAGGAGCATAAAATACAGATGTACATGAAGACCGCGTCGGACTCGAACCGCACCGTCCAAGAGCTGCGGGAAATGGTCGAGTCTGTCGAAAAGGAAAACTGGAAGCTGACGCAGAAGGATAAGGAGGTGAGGCGCAAACAGCATCTGCACAATCAGGAAGGAAGGAAGAGGATGAAGCGCAGAGACTCATTTTCTTTTCTCTAGATGATGAAGGAATTCGTGAAGCTAAGATCTGACCAGGACCTCATGGTCTCGGAGATGAGCTGCCGACTCAGCTGCACCCGGAAGGAGAACCGGAAGGAGACGCAGAGGGTATGGAGGCATTTCTAATCTAGAGTTCATGTAGTCGTGTGTAACCCAGACTCTAAACGTATTTAACGCACACCCAGGTGAATGATCTCAAAGTCCTGGTCAGCAGGTTCCAGTCGGACCTCCATCGCTGCCTGGGCTTCATCCGGGAGCCCAAGCAGCTCAAGCGAGAAGTTAAAGATCTGTACGAGCGATACGTACGGCACGGCGACAAGGTCAGGACGATATTCCACAACCTTTCCGCCGCACAGCTCTGCCAGGCTTGCAAACACCTCTCTGCGTGTGCGTACGTGGTTACAGGTGGACGTGCGGATGTTAGACGAAGAAGAGGAGTTGGTCCAGCACAGCGACCTCCTCCAGAAGATCATCGTCACGCTGAAACGCGAGCTGGCCGGCCAACGCGCCGCCCACCAGGCTGAGAAAAACAGGATCGTCAAGGTCGGTGATTAAGATCGATGTTAAAAAGCTTAAAAAATAATCGGTTGCAAGAAGATTGTTAGGAATTTTCTTCATGTGGTGCTGTGCAGGAGAACATGGCGCTGATGCGGGAGAACAACGAACTGAGAGCGGAAATCAAGCGTCTGCACACCCAGGTCCTGGGCGGTCGGCGTCAGAAAGCAGTGAACGTGGAGCGGAGAGGTCTGAGAACGTGCAGGATGTCGCTGTATGAAAATAACCGATCGTGTACTGACATGGTGTCGTGTGGTTTTAGTTCAGACAGCGTGCTCTGCAAAGAAACCAGTGAAAAAGGACGAGGACGAGGACGAGGACGAGGTCCTCATGCTGCCATTCGTCCACGTCAAGAAGCTGGAGGAGAGGCCTGGCAGGATCAAACCCCTCCGACTGCCCCCCATTTGCCCTCCGAACTCCACCTAAATCCACCGTCCAGCTCATTGAGTCTCTGCTAACTCTTTACTTAGGGCTGCTGTTCATGGGCCGATGTGACACCTACATAAGATCTTCATAAGAAGTGCTTTTGTAGGTTAATACAGTGATCAGGAAGACTTCTGAGTCCAGTCAGCCATAAGTAAAGTGTCAGTGAGACTTAATAATAAAGGTCGTACCAAGAGCAAAGATGATTCAGAGTCTTAATTTGAATCGACACAGATTATTAATAATGTGCTGCCAGACCCTAAATAGGATGCCTACATGCCTACAAAACATCATTATGTGATTTTGCCACAGTTTTCAGCCGTGGGGTTCGTTTAGAGTTAATTCAGCCTGTATTGGGAGGCGGGAGGGAACCCGAGTATCTGGGAGACACAACTGGAAACTACGATAAATGAAGGATTTCGTGTCCCCTACTTAATTCACCGGGAAATGTAATTACTTTAACGGACATCGTTCGTCAAAAATCACAGACTTCGCGGATTTTTCAAGAAAAGTGACTCGTTATACGGCAACGAAGCTCTGAGGCAACTGTCAAAAAATGACACAGACCCTGGTTGTATGTACCAAACTCACCAATGGCATTTTGAAGAGATTTAGTCTTATTAGATGCTTTTACTGAAACGACAAACGTTACATTTTTAATGCGCCTTAATACGGTATTAAAAGCTGTAAGAAAAAAAAGTATTTCTTGCCCACTCGATTCACAAAGCATCTTGAAGTTTTTGGCCACCAGATGTCGCTACTGTTCGTTGTGTCATGAAGCTTCTAGTAATGAACTTTTTTACTATACAGTTAGGAAGAAAGCTTCAGAAAGCTTCGGTTTGACTATCAGTCATTAAATAGCACACGGAAATCGCAAAGTACGCTACAACACAAGCTATACTTTACCCTATCGGTTGAATGTAAGCCTACGATAGAGCTAGGCTTCGTGCTAACGCTCCAGATGGTGTTAAGTGAAATTCGGTATCCCTACAGGCATATGTATCCTCTGTCGCGCGACCACGTAACGTCTTTTGCTCGAAAACGAAGGAAATCCGCTGTTATGACGAATTCGGCACCACTACAACCAGCTTCAAGTTATTCTAGTCAATGTGATTAAAGTAAAAATATTAATAAAAGGCGGACTACTTCCATTTTCGGGAAAAAGACGTTGCGGGATGCATCTAGCAGAAGGGGTGCCGAATTCGGGAAAACACCTGTTTGCTAGGACCGCCTCATAGTGCAAATTAGCCTGAGAACGTCTGGTATTTGAATACTATATGAATTAAATATGTCCAATCCGTAAGCACAAACCTCCAGGTCCCGTTTAATTATAATTTTGAGTGTCTGTTACACAGGAACATGCTCATTTCGTTATGGAGGTGAATTAGATAGCTAACTCTGAGTGAGTGAGATGTGTTTATGCGTGAGCGAGGTGTGTTTTGACTCACTGCCTGGTCCGGTCATGTCCTTGGTGGGACCGGGGGACATGGGCTCGGCACAGTACTGACACAGACAGTCCTTCCCATTAAAAGTCACTCGATCTCCAGCTGGAAATGGCCGCCTGAGGGGCAAAACATTATTATTATTATTGCTATTTTGTTTTGTTATTATTATTATTATTACTTTTCATTTTCAGGTTATCTACGTCTGTGTTCCGTCTCTCCAGGGCCAAGTTTCTTATTAACATGGTTAAATAAATGTCACTGTGCTTCACTTTATAAATATTCATTCTTAAAGAGTTCTCACCCCGTTCCTCCAGTCAAAGGCAATACGTAATGATGTACTTCGTAACTGTACTTCAGTTTTTTTTAGGTATCTTTATATTACTTGAATATTTCTTTAACTTAATACTGTTTACTTTTACTACATTTTCAAAACAGGCTCGTTACCAGTTCTAGTCAGGCACCTAATTAAGTGCCAGTCGGAATCCTAGATTTATACTTGATGCATTGCAACTGACGCGAGGGTGCAGGCGTCATTTTGTTACTTGAGTATATATTTATATTTTTACTTAAGTAAAGAACTCCAGGTGATAAACGTGCACGTTTCATGTCTCTCACTTGCAGACGGTGCAGACGAAGCAGGCAGGGTGGTAGGTCTTGCCCAGCGCCGTGACCACCTCACCCTCCACGAACTCTCCGCAGACGTTACAGCGGGTCCCATGGATCTGCTGATAATCCAGCGTGCACAGATAATCTCCGTTCTTCATAAAAAAGCCTCCCTGTGCCAGATCGCACCCACACACTGACACAAAACACACAGATACACACAGGTACACACATTCAAAACCTCACAGTTAGTCCCCCGCACAGTTGTGTAACTGCTCCTCAAACTGTATCAGCGAAGGAAGGCTTTCTGTAGAAACATTACTCAACTCCCCCTACTCTCAGATGGATAAACATAAATCTGTACAATAGGACGGAAGTGCTCTGAATGCGGTCCCGAGGCAGTCCTTGATCCGTCCACGTTTCCATTATCTACAGCTCTCACAAGGTTATGCATCTTCTGTGTTTATCTAAAGAAACATGAGGTCAGGAGTCCTAAATTAGGTTTGAAAAATACAGCACACTGCACTCCAAACCATTATCCACCAAAACTGGCTCAATCCAAATCATTACTGCACAGAAAGAGCTTCATGTCCGACAGCCTGTGCTGTGTGTGGTGTTTAAGAGACAGTGAGTCATGCCTGTGCAGCCCTATAATGCACGAGTGTCTGACCGTAAGCAGTGCTGTGGGAGCTACTCAGAAACAGTAATCCATCACCAATGACTATTTATCTGTAAAGGCAAACTTCTGTTTTACCAGAGATAACTTGGGTCATATCATTATCTCCAAATTGATAAAGCTACATGGAAACCTCACTAAATAAGAATGAAAGCTGTTGCAGGCTTTGCTCTTTATGGGAGCAGACCATCAAACTCGAAGTTCTTAAATCTGTTAAATTACACAGTAAGACAGCTCAGGCTCACTGTTTCAACCAATTTTTTTAACTCGCTATTTGAACTCAATGTTTAAACGTCTATTTGAACTTGTCATTTGAACTCACTTTTCAGTCCTGTTGATTAAACTTTATGTTTGACCTTACTGTTTGAACTCCCTGTTTAAACTCACTTTTTGAACTTGTTGTTTGAACTCTCTGTTTAAACCTGCTCTTTGGATCTTGTTTACACTGTATGCTTGACATCATTGTTTGAACTCGCTGTTTCAACTCGCTCTTTGAACTCGCTGTTTGAAGTCAGTGTTTGAGCTTGCTATTTAAATTTGCTTTTAGAACTTGCTGTTTAAACTCGCTGTTTGAACTTGTTGTTTGAATTAATTTTTCAACCTTGTTGTGTCAACTCTATTTGCTTGAACTTGCAGTTTGACATCAAAGTCTGAAGTTGCTGATTGAACTCGCTGTTCAATCTTGTTCTTTAAACAGAATATTTGACCTCACTGTTTGACTTGTTGTTTGAACTTGCGGCGTAAACTCCCTGTTTGAACTCACAGTTTGAACAAGTTATTAGAACTTGCTTTTTGACCTTTCTGCTTGAACTCAAGGTTCAAACATCCTATTCACTTGGACTGGCTTTTCAATCATGTTGTTTAAACTGGATGTTTGACCTCATTGCTGAGCCACACCACACCATGGAATAACAGTAACAGCATAAATCAAAGCACTGAACTGGAGCACTGATGATAGAAATATTCCTTAGAAACTGCGTAATCAGTGTCCATAATAAGTATACACAGAATAATACACAGAAAGACGGTTCTAAGAGGATACTTTTAATAAGAAAGAAATCATTACTCAGCATCCATAATGAGAGAAGAGGTATAGGGTATTAATAATGATTTTTAAAAAATGATCATCCTTTGTATAGCAAACAATATTTTGAGGCCAAAATCAAAAATGCTTTTTAGCTTATCAATACTGGACGTATCAATGATTTTTTTTAAACGAAGACACCCAATGGCAACCTCTTAAGCCAGATCTTAAAATTCCCTTTGATCTCTAAAAAGCGCAGACACAAAGGAATACATTAAGCTTGGACACTGAGGATTGTGGGGATTTTTCTAAACACAGGCAACAACATTAATAATGAACAACCCACCAGCTTTAAAGGAAGGGTATTAAAACTCGTGCACTGGAGAAAAATCGGTTTGACAGAGCAGCTAATGATTTAAAAGATCGAACTGCATTACAGACCAAAAAATATGTTGACACCACTTCCTGATAGTGTGGTACTTATAGCGTAACAAAAATGCACAGATTGTAGATAAAAGCTTAACATAATAAACCTCGAGAGGAACCAGACTCAAATGAGGAAGCCATCCTGCGCTGGGTGGCTAAGTCTTGTTATGCTTCGTAAACATTCACAAAAACATAAATCATCACTGAGATACATAATAAGATCCATGGGAAACTAAGGAGACATCATAAATTTGCGAAAAAGGACCTGGGTAATCCTCAATATTTTACGAACGATGTGCTGCAGAAGGTGAATTCTGACCGACGTGAGCTCTGTTATATCTGGCAGGAAAACCAAAGAGACACTGCATTTAACTGAATTTGAGTTCGACTCCCTTTGCGGTGTGACATCGCTCACCTTTGCAGGTGAAGCACTTGATATGGAAGTGTTTGTTCTGCACCCGGAGCACCTCGCCCTTACATGCCTCTCCACACTTGTAGCACTGGATGGTGGGCTTCTCCGTCCGGTGGTGGGCTTCATGCGTGTGGCTCACTGCGGAACACGCAAAGAGACGAGTTATGCCGTATAACACACTAAGCTTTACATACATCTATAGTTACATACAATACAGTTGTCCACTCACATAAGTGCACTTTTTGAGGAAAGATATATTTTCATAACCATGCCAGCCAATCAGAAAGACAACCCAGCATTAAACGCTTATATCCAACACGATTTAGGGTATTTTGCGCATATTTTACGTAGTTAATGGATAGCACTCTGACAAGATCTACATCCTCAGCGTTTTATTGAGCAACAAACACCAAACAGAATTATGATTGGATATCATGGACCACTTGCATACTTAATAACCATTCAGACTCATAACTAATTGTACGTTGTGTCTTATAAGGCGTCTGAGCCACCGTTCACTAATATTTATGAGCAGATTAAATGCCACATCTCCTCTGGGGCAAACAAAGCCTGCACGTGGAAGAAAACTGGAGAGCTTGAGCCTATCTCGCCTGGCCAGACACCTTCACCGATTTATTGCTCATATAAATCTGTTTGCAGAGAGAGCTGATTACTTGCCATGAACCTTATTGGACTTACAGGTAGTCAGTGTCATTTCTAGCCACTAGGGGCAATAGAGAAGAATCTAGAATAAACTACACTCATTGGTAAAATAAATTTCTTACCAAGAAGCAGGTCGTTTCATTGGAATCGAATGAAACTTGAAAGGAGGCTCTAGTTACCCTGTTAGGTTGCATCTAGTCTGGATACAAGATGAGATATGGATGGGCATGGAGGCATACAGGTTCAGTATGGCATCCTGCGGCACTTTTGCCCACAGGGGGGCTGTAGATCCTCGATTGGCAATAAATCTGGTGAAGTCGGAAGCCCTGCTATGAGAGGCAACACATGTGGTCGCAGGATGTCCCGCACATGTCGCTGATCTGTTAGTGTCCCTCGTATCACTACCAGGGGTGACCGACTGTCGTATGCGATTCGTCGTTCATGACTCCACTGCAAACGAAGTGGCAGGACCTGTAAAGGGCGCCGTGACAACAAATTTCCTTCTGCTAAGCACCTGGAAATGGTCCGGGCAGAGACAGGGGTGTGTAGTGAAGGTGCCCCCGTGTCTGGATGGTGGATAATGAAACTGTGGGAGTGGCATGGGCTTGTCGGTGGATCAAACGCTTCTCTCTATTGGTGGTCTGTTCGGTGTATGTGTGTGCCCCCATAAAACCAACGGTCCCAACTCCTCCTAACGGCTATTTCAGAACAGCTAAGATCGAAACGACCATCCTGCTCCTCTCAGTCCAGTGATGCCCCTCTCAAAGTCTGTCAACTGGGCAAAATGTCTTCGAGTGTGTCTTAGAAGCACCAAGAGGTACATTACCCAAAATTAGCCTCTGCGAGCCTTTTGTAGACTGCAGGGGAAGCACTTTCACGCCCCCTTGTGGTAAGACCCGGTGTCTAATCAGACCACACCTGTAATCGTGTACACATCTGCCCGAGACAGAACTGCACGCCTAGTCTCAAAAACAAGAGAAACGCCAACCAGACTACGCTTCCGTTCCAAACGTGACCGAAAAAGCAGCGTGGTGTGTGTGGGGTGTTTGGCTGGCGTGCGTCAGGGGCGCCACAGGACAGCCGACAAAGGACTGCACCTCTGAGGATGTGTTTCCATGGTTACGGCTGCGGGCCACCCCACGAGTGCGTCCCATTTAAAAGCGCAGCACTGCAACGCAGCCATGGCAGTGCGTAGGATCTCCTAATTCAGCCAGGAACGAATCGAACGCAAGGCATAATGGAATAGTGAGTGAAATGCGGATCGTTTGTAAATAGGCGCGCGCGCGCACACACACACACACACACACACTCGCACAGCAGGGCTTTCCCCGCACCCCTCACACCCATCACCATCATCATGCACGTCACCTTTCTTCTTGACCATGACCATTGGCGGTGAGACGAAGCCCCGCTGTTAATCCGTCCCGCCGCTTGGGTGGAGAAACCAGACGCAGACGGGAAAATAAGGACGAGACGGAAAGCCGGGAGAGCAGAAATGGCTCGGAGCATCAACGAGGCAGCGGGGATAAAAGCAATCCGGCACTCAGTGTGCTCCTTCCTCTGCTCTCCTCTCCACCTCCTGCCTCTCCCCCACCCCCTCCATCCCGCTCTCTTTTTCCTGCTCCATCATCCCGCTGTGGGCTCACCCATCTCTCGCTGCAGTATCAGGGTTGCAGGGGCCGCCACGTGAGAAGAGCCGAATATGTTCCATAACCACGTTCCTCTTAAAGGGCTCACGCTCGATGACAGTAGAGGAAAATGAGCTGTAACGAACACGCTGCCTACAGAGACACAAGTGCTGCTGTGTTTTCTTTAGATTTGCTTTGATTTGAACTGTTTTATACCAAAAGACCTGGGATGTTTCATTAGGAAGTTTTTCCATGCCACTGTCTGCTCATTAGAGTGGCACCATCCATGATCTGGCCACTCATAGTCCTTGTCATTTTATTCCAGTTGTGTCCAGGTGCCAGAAATGAATTACTTTGGCCATCTTAAAGAGGTCTTGAGTTTGTGAACCCTTTAGAATTTTCTATATTTCTGCATAAATGTGACCTAAAACATCATCAGATTTTCACACAAGTCCTAAAAGTAGATAAAGAGAACCCAGTTACACAAATGAGACAGAAATATTATACTTGGTCATTTATTTATTGAGGAAAATGTTCCAATATTACATATTAGTGAGTGGCAAAAGTATGTGAACCTCTAGGATTAGCAGTTAATTTGAAGGTGAAATTAGAGTCAGGTGTTTCAATCAATGGGATGCCAATCAGGTGTGAGGGGGCACCCTGTTTTATTTAAAGAACAGGGATCTATCAAAGTCTGCTCTTCACAACACATGTTTGTGGAAGTGTATCATGGCACGAACAAAGGGAGATTTCTGAGGACCCTCAGAAAAAGAGTTGCTGACGCTCATCAGGCTGGAAAATGTTACAAAAAACCATCTCTAAAGAGTTTGGACTCCACCAAATCCACAGTCAGACAGATTGTGTACAAATGGAGGAAATTCAGGACCATTGTTACCCTCCCCAGGAGTGGTCGACCAAAGAGATCACTCCAAGAGCAAGGTGTGTAATAGTTGGCGAGGTCACAGAGGACCCCAGGGTAACTTCTAAGCAACCGAAGGCCTCTCTCACATTGGCTAATGTTAATGTTCATGAGTCCACCATCAGAAGAACACTGAACAACAATGGTGTGCAAAATGTCAGGACATCTGTCCATGAACTGAATCTCAAGAGAAGGTGGGTCATGCAGCAAGACACCGACCCTAAGCACACAAGCCGTTCTACCAAAGAATGGTTACAGAAGAATAAAGGTCATGTTTTGGAATGGCCAAGCCAAAGTCCTGACCTTAATCCAATGGAAATGTTGTGGAAGGACCTGAAGCGAGCAGCTAATGTGAGGAAACCCACCAACATCCCAGAGCTGAAGCTGTTCTGTATGGAGGAATGGCCTAAAATTCCTCCAAGCTGGTGTGCAGGACTGATCAACAGCTACATTAAACGTTTAGCTGCAGTTATTGCTGCACAGGGGGGTCACACCAGATACTGAAAGCAAAGGGTCACATTTGTCTAATGTGTTTAACTGGGTTGTCCTTATCTACTTTTAGGACTTGTGTGAAAATCTGATGATGTTTTAGGTCACATTTATGCAGAAATATAGAAAATTCTGAAGGGTTCACAAACTTTCAAGCACCATTGTAGATACTTGCACATGTACTACCAACACATCAGCAACAAAGGGTCGTATCCTTTGACCCAAAGTACGTGGAGGGGACTCACTCAGAGCAGGAGAACATTTAAAAAAAACTGGACGTGAGAAATCAAACCCAGGCCTTTGGATCATCATGGCATCAAGACAACCTGCTGCATCCCAAAGTCTTCCCAAAAAGAACGTGTTCATACGCAAAGAAACCTTGACTAAGCCTTTATTCTGTGACTATAACAGGAAATGCCCATGAATGCTTACACAATGCTTCGTCCTTCCACGTCCATGTCCTCCATCGCATTATGGGCCTCGCCAATGGTGGGAAATCTTCCAAGCGCTAAGAGCTCTTACCTCGCATTTTCCATTTTATACCCAGCTTCCTCTGGCTGATTTAGTGACCATTTCACTCCGACAAGCAGCCGGTGAGAGCACAGAGCTAAGAGCCACAGGTTTTGCTGCTGTTCAGGTCCGCAAGCACAATTCAGCACAAGCGCTCAAGAAGCATTTACTACCGCCGCTTGATTGATTAAGATATTAGGATGCAGACAGACAGAAGGACAGACAGATAAACAGGGTTTTGGTTTGTCCCTTTTGTGTCTTGGTCGCCCTTGGCTTGCTGAATTGTAGCTGTGGCTCTAGATATTTAGTAAAGCTGTTATTCAGCAGAAACCATATTCTGAATTTTGATTCTACCCCAGGCAAGCCATAAGCAGTGGTATTTTCACTTTCAGTACATTATTCCATAAAGTACATGTGATATAGGCTACAGTGGTAAGTATTTAGTGTGACCTCCCCTTACAGTTGAGCAATAGCAGCATCTGGCAGCTATCAGGATGCCAAGCTGCTTCTTCTACAGCCCGAATGAGCTCCATCAGGAAGTTTTAGGAAGGGTAGCAGCCAAGAAACCACTTTTTCAGAAGGGGAACAGGGTGAAAAGATGTGCTGAAGCTCACAAAGATCGGAATGGAGTGACGAGTCCAAGTTAGACATCTTTGGATCCTTATACCACTGCTACAACCAATCTGACAGTGGCCTAAGACTTTTGCACAGTACTGTAGCCTATATATTATTATATATGAAGTTATTTAAAAGTTCTAACTTGTTAATAACCCTCAGATTTGAAGTTATGAATGTTAAATTTGAATCGGTTATCCGTCGGAATCGCTCCTCCCTTTCTGTAAACGTTGCTAAATTAGGTTTGTTCCTCGCGTGCCCAAAACAGCGGGATTTAGCTGTGAGGCTACGTTCATTCGTCTCATGTCCTCGAGCGTGGCCGACTGTGAGGCACCGGGGATTAAGTCGGCTATAATCTTAGCTCCGATAACGAGATGAAGGTTGAATGTGGAAGAGGACGAACCCTCCTGCATCCACCTTCCAGATCCTTCCAGACCATTCAGCATCAAATCCCAGAGCAGAGCTTTGGGACGGCTTTCAAACAACAGATAACAGACTCACACAGCGAGAAAGCACAATGCACACACACACACACACACACACCGACCAACATCAAGGTCAGAAAGAGAACCGGAGTCTTCGAATGAGAGAGCGAGAGAGAGAGAGACAGAGAGAGAGCGCAGGCGTTGGCACGCGCCACACCGTCAGGATGCTTACCCTCGAGTCCGAAGCATGAGGTGATCTTCTGGGCGTAGCTGCACAGGCCATCGTAAGCCGGCTCCTGCACCACACTCCTCTCAACCATCTCTAGTACGCACTCTCTCGCTCACACTCTCACTCTCTCAGGACGGCCCTCCCAGGACATTCTCAGCATCTCATCAATTTTTCAGCTGCAGGCGGGCACAACCTCTTAAAAGCACACTCACACACACACACACACACACACACGCATGAAGCAGGGTCCGTGATGTGCGCCTTCTGTTGTCAGGATGGTACAGGTAGTGATGATCAGTGGCCTGGCATGGAAAAACAAGGGCGGGGCTTTTACAGGAAGAGCCTGCTAATGCTACACACACACACACACGCACACACACACACACACAGGGAGATATACTAACAACCCTTTGGATTCGAACTGGTTCTACGCTGAAGTTTACTTCCACGCCATTTTCCACAGACAATACAGGATGCCAGTCCATCGCAGTGCCAGGGGATGATCTCTGGGTCCCTGCAATGGAGAGCTGGCATATCACACTGTCGTGGCTCCCCTTCGATAAACTGCTAAACGTTATCCGTTACGTCCTTCAAACAGATCTCATTCAAATACTACTGTACAGTAATGTGACACGTTTTATTCTCTAGCGTTAAGATTCCCCAAAATGGCTCCGTACCATGATTCCATGATTCATCCTCAACCAAACTTTATAGTTGGGACTTTGCATCTTCGGGAATTAACTGATTCATCTCTGTCCCCGTTTCTTCTGCTCCAGGGTCCATGAAAACCTGATCAGTGAAGCTCTAAACTAAATGTTGTTAGACTGATTGTTGTTTTCACTCCAAGTCCTGCTTTCTATTCCTTTCCTTTTTATTCTTTTTCTATCCATTCCATTCCTTTCCTTTACGTTCCTTCTTTCCCCTCCTGTCCTTTCCATTAAACTGCCTTCCCTTCCTTCCCGTTGTATTCCATTCCCTTCCTTTACATTAGTTCTTTCCCTGCCTGTCCTTTTCATTCCTTTCCTATCCCTTCCTTTCTGTTCCCTCCCTTAATTTCTGTTTATTCTCCTTTCCCTTCCCTTCCAGCGAGTTCGCCTCAGACCGCAGTGAGATGGAGTTGCCTTGACATTATTAAGCCCCGTGTGGTCACAGTCTGTGGAGCCTGGATGATCCACATCCTAGCCATGCTCACTCCAGTTTGGGACTCCGTGTTGCCACAAAGATAACCCACACTCAGCGCCTGTGACCATCCATGTCCAACCATGGACCAGATCCACACCTGCCGAACCACCAGTTTGTCCCCTGGCGGACACACCATCTCTCTCCTCATTCCGTTCATCTACAGCATGGGGTTCAGTAAGTTCTTGTGTTAATCCTTAAATCTGCTGCTGTGCATTTTGGTTCCTAGCCATAAAATAATTGGGATCACGTTCCCATAACACTGATGTTGCTTTCATCGCCACGGACGGCGATGTTTAGGTCCAACTCAAGCATGCCCCTTCTGCTTAAGAGACATGACCCCTTGTACAACCTCCTCTCCCTCAGACATGGCCCATTGTGTCTGTGCAGCTCCCAGCCTGGCTAGAACCACCGGCAAGACACAAACACGAATTTAATGGACAGAGAATCTCAGCGACTTCAGGCTCCCTAATCATCAATTCGTCTGGTGGCCTCAGTCACGCTGCTGGTACTGAATTCTTTGCTTTCTCCTCTTTGTGAAACAAAACCAGAAGTGGGTGAAGGTACTAGCCCTGTGGAAGGCCATATTCTACCAACAGGATGTTTGCTTTTAGGAGGTCAAACGCGCTGCTCAGAACATGTCAATAGTCTGATCCTTACTCTACATAAAACCCCAGACCTTCTCATCCTTTCTGGTTATAAACCGAGTTACAAGCATCCATTATTTATTCCTGGTGCCATTCTACCATCAATAATACCTTTTACACCTTAAATCGAACCCCTGCAGGCTCATTCCCTTTAGATCCAAATAAAGACGCAGACACGCTTTTGGATGAAGGGGATTTTAATTGGGACAGAAGGCCTATGATGGTCTCGAAAACAACCGGATGTAAGGTGACAGGTTTGACGCAACATTCGGCCAGGCGCCGACTTCCCTTCTTTTAAAGGCTAGCGATGGCTAGCGATGGCGAGCATGCGACAATTTTCATGTTCTAAAAAGTTTGCACCCTGGCAGTGAGTTCTCATTTTCATCAGTCTGATGCAATAAAACACAAATGCTGAGACAGTGGCCGGTCTGAGTGAATGAAAAAATGATGCTCTTCTCTATACACTATTCACAAAATACAGCTTAAAACCAGTGAAATATAGACAAGTGTAAGACTCGTTGAGTAAAAAAGTTCCACTGCATGGAAAGTAAGGCATTTAATCACATCCAGGTAGGTGCCGGTAATCAGGGACGTGGTGGGGTTTATACACTGTAACGGGGGCAGAGACCCAGCCTCAGTCCTGAGGGGACCCTGTGTCCTGGGTGGAACTTAGGAACACACACACGTACAAGCTCTGGTCGTTTCGGAGTCAGATCCACCTGTACATCAGGGGTCAGGTGCTCCCAGTTCTTCCCAAACCCTATTCGGCACCACAGACCCTCGGTCTCTCAGGTACCAGACAGTACCGGTGTATTCCTGCACCAAACGCAGAAAATGGTGAGACCCCTCACCAAATACAAAAACAACTGAAATCTCACCAGCTATAAACCACGCGAGACACACAAAGCAGGGGCGAGATACGAAACAAGGACGAGGCATGAGACGAAGAGGAAATATGAAACAAAGAAGAGATAAGAAACAAAGATGGGATACAAAACAAAGACGGGATACGAAAGACATAAACCATAAACCACGGAAATGATACAAAGCAGGGGCAGGATACAAAACAATAACGAGATAACAAGGACAAGGCATGAGACGAATAAGAGATACAAAACAAGATAAGAAACAAAGATGAGATACGAAACAAAGATAAGAAACAAAGATGAGATAAGAAAAAGACGAGATAAGAAACAAAGACGAGATAAGAAAAAGACGGGATAAGAAACAAACACGGGATAAGAAAGACGAGATAAGAAACAAAGACGAGATAAAGATGGGATAAGAAACAAAGACGAGATAAGAAAGACGAGATAAGAAACAAACACGGGATAAGAAAGATGAGATAAGAAAGACGAGATAAAAAACAAAGACGAGATAAGAAAGATGGGATAAGAAACAAAGACGAGATAAGAAACAAAGACGAGATAAGAAAGATGGGATAAGAAACAAAGACGAGATAAGAAAGATGGGATAAGAAACAAAGATGAGATAAGAAACAAAGACGAGATAAGAAAGATGGGATAAGAAACAAAGACGAGATAAGAAACAAAGACGAGATAAGAAAGATGGGATAAGAAACAAAGACGAGATAAGAAAGATGGGATAAGAAACAAAGATGAGATAAGAAAGACGAGATAAGAAACAAACACGGGATAAGAAACAAAGACGAGATAAGAAACAAAGACAGGATATGAAACAAAGACGAGATAAGAAACGAATAAGGGATGAGAAATAAGAAGGGAAGGGTCCTACAGAAAAACACTGTAGGACAGGACACACTGTGACGTCCAGAGACCGGTGACCCGGTGACCAGGTGACCCACACCAAAGGCTCCGGCCGGTGAGACTTCGATTACATTTTGAAGATTCTCGCCATTTACGATACAGGACATTTCCCAGCAGCGTGCGCGTGTTCGTAAGTCCCGCCCCGCCGCAGCTTCCCCGACTTACAGAGGCCGGTCTGCTGCCCCCGCCACACACACACACACACTTTTCATCCCACCCATTTTCGGCAGCACCCGTGCTCCGGCGGCGTCGGTGGAACCGCGCTACGAGGATTATAGAGGAATAGTTCTACCGGCGCCGTTTCAGATCGGCTTCAGGACTCTGCTAAAGCAGGGAGAGTGCACTGTTAAGAAAAGGAAGGCGATGCTGAAGTCGCAGACGGATGACCTGCATGCAATGCACACTCGCACTTCTGTAAAATGTGCAAGATGGAGAACACGAGCTGGCCCCGGCTCCATCAGTACAACTACAAACGACTAGTCACTGACATTTGCACATGCACTGCCCCGCTCTAACCAAGCAGGTGCCGGTAATCAGCGCCATCACGCCACCTCATTCTGGAGCACAAATGCCACCTGGGCAACCAGGGCACACCCGGTGGTACAGCTGCCCTGATTATCAGCACATGCCCCTTTCTCTGATGATAACGAACAGTTATGTGATCTCAGATAACACTTTGGCTGGTTTGCACTTTATATAAAAACAATTAAATAACCCGAACGCCCTGACATAACACTGGAAGCCACTCAGCTCCTCCCACACAATAAATAACCGCAGAAGACCACGAGAGCGGCGAGCAGCTGCAGGTACGAGGCCCTCACCCTGTGCCCGCCGAATTTAATGTACACTTTTTAGTATCGAGGACGAGGACGAGTGCGACCTCGGAATGGAGCGTGGCTCACAGTAGAAATGGAACAAGCAAAACAAAGCGAGCAGCGCTGAAGCGGTTTTTCTGAATCCTGAGTTTGTTTCGTAGGATGTTCGTAACGTTCTGCCTCCTCGCTGCATCTACAGGAACAAAACAGCGCGACCTTTCTCAAATGAAGCTCAATGCTGCCTTTTTTTTTCTTTTTTAATACGAGCTGTGCCGCTGGGTTTAAATCCGGAACCGAACCAGCAGGAGTTAAAAGAAATAAAAACCAATCACACAGGACGGGGCGTGGCTGCTTCCACTTTCGGCGGTGGGCGCTCGCCCTCTGCGCTTCTGATCTCCACCCGTCCCGCTGAGATGATGGGTGCAGACCCTCTGGATGAAGCGACCGCTGAAGGAATGAGTGGTGGTTCCCCAATCCGGCCCCGCCGATGAACCCGGTGTCCCGTGTGCGCCGGGCCGAGCCTCAGGGGGACGTGGACGCCGAGGCGTGGAACTTGACGAAAGCGATGGCCGCCAGCTCCTTGCAGAACTCCTCCAGGACGATCACGCCCTCCAGCAGGGTCACATGATCGATGCTGAAAACGCAAAAGGGGCGTGTCACATTTAGAACGTTATACAGGAACACCCAGCGGCATTCAGGATATTATTATTAATCATATACATCATTATATACACTAACATATATGTATCATGTATTTTTTATAGTAATAACAACAATTAACAATAATAATACCAATTCTACTAAAAACAATATTAATAAAAAAAATAATACGTTGAATAATATAATCATTATAATAATAAATACTAATAACACAAAAATATACATATTTCTCCTAAACAAAAAAAAGGAGTGACTAATAAAGATAATAATACTAATAATAAAAATAATAAAATTACAATCAAACAAATATTACTACTAATAAAATAATAATAATAATAATAATAATAATAATAATAATAATAATAAGACAATAGAACAAATAAAAACAACAATTACAAAAAAGGTTACCACTACTACTAAAATAATAAATAATAAAATTATAATAAAAATAACTTCAACAAAAAGAAAAAAAAAATACTACAACTACATCAATAATAGTAAAGTAATAAACTAAAAAAAACAAAAATACCACTACTATAAAATTAATTAAAAACAACAAAATTATAATAGTTAACTTAATAACGAAGTACTTTAAAATAATAAAGTAATGAATTATATTAATACTACTACTACTAAAATAATTAGCAATAATAAAATGATAACAAAAAAAAAAAACACTACAACTATCAATAATAGTAATAAAAAGAATAAAAGTAAAAATATTACTACTACTACTAAATTAATTAAAAATAAAAATAATAATACTAACATTAACAAAAATTACATAAAATATTATGACTTTAATAATAATAATACAAGTAATAAATTAAAAAATAAACGTCATCGCAGTAGTAAAATATTACTACTACTAAATTAAATAAAAAAGGGAGTATAATTAACATAAAAAACAATTACATAAAATATTATGAATATTACAATAATACAAGTAATAAATTAAAATATAAAAATATAACAAAATTATTAGCAATAAAAATAAAAAGCCTATTAAAATAATTTAATAATTTCTTTTAAATCATCCCAAAGTGATCTGCATATAGAATAAATGTATTAGGAAAGTATATGACTAAACACATGGCAGTTAGGTTTAATGAGATAAAAAGACAGTGCAGGTAGAGGGCTTTTTTTCCTAATATAACCTGGAGCACTCTCAAAGCTTCCTCAGGCCGAGCTGTGCCTGCTCCTAAAGACAAACAGAAGATCTGCTCGGATCCGGAGCTCTGCTGCTCCCTAAGCTTTACATATCGGGTACCATCCTGATATTTTCGGGAGAGTAACGCTGCAGATCCCAAAGGGGGAATGGTGCGTTACCTGGATCCCTCGGGCTCCATCCCCAGCAGCCTCTTTCTCACCAGCAGCAGTTTCGGGGTGAAATCCGGGATGCGGTGGATCCTCAGCATCAAATCCCCGACGACCTGAAGCAAACAGGGGGTGTGTTAGTGAGAGGAGCGCCGGGTGTTTGTCACTCACACAGACGCCGAGGACAGAGGAGACGCTACCCGGACGATGACGGAGAACAGGGACCTGCAGCCGGGCGCCAGATTAATGTAGGGGTCCAGCAGGTACTCGTGAAGGTGAGGATGTGGTAACAGAGAGAGCTTGGACAGAACCGAGGTCACCTGCAGGTTCACGTCGTACGGCTGCACAGAGAGAGAGAGATAGAGCAGATTCACCCAGAGCCCAGCTCCGCATGCAGACGGCCTGCAGGGGACCCAACCCACCTGATCCAGGATCCGGCCCATTCGGTCAAACAGCACCTTCAGGAAGTGCCCTTCAAAGAACGGGAGCTCCAGGTTGCACTTCTCAATGGGCTTTGGGCTGCCACGCCAGTCCCACTTCTGGCAGATGCCACAGTAATCTCGAAACTACGCGGGCAAACACACAGCAAGGGAAAAAAAATGGACTTGCTTGAAAAGGCAATACTTTGCAACCAGCCAATAACCTCACAGAACTTTAATATTTCAGTCTCCACAAGTGTTTAATGGTGGTTATTTCCAGGGTTGCCAGATCCCACGAGTTTAAAATAAACTAATCTCACAGGTAGTGAAGTCTCTAAGAATAAGAGGACCTGGCAACCGTGTTGCTCTCTCACAGACTCGGCCTCTGTGTTCCCTTACTCAACGATCTCACCTGTCTGTGCGCGTCCCTCAGGTAAGTATCGTATCCCGTGCCCTCAACCTGATAGGACGATTTAGCTTCATCCGGAACCAAGCACAAGAAACTGGAGAGAAAGGAAACACGAAGACGTCACACACACACCAGCTCGCGCCACCTTTAAACGCCGTGAGGGTGGCGTTTCGCTTGGTAGGGTGGAGATTTAAGAACATTGTAATTAGCAAACTGGAACTGTATGAACACCTGTTCACTATTTTGTGAACCTCCGTCTTCCCATCAGGCCTCGTGTGCTCCGTGCTGGGCGGGGGAGAGCAGCACAGCCAATCAGGGCTGGACATTCTGGTGTCTGGAGACAGGTCTGAGAACAGAGGGTCCTCTTCTAAATCACTACGGAGACAGCAGCAGAAAAATACAGTTACATATCCGTGTTATGTCATAGCAACGGGGTAAGGGTAAGGGAATAGCAACGCATTATTCATCCACTAGAGGGCGCAGTGACCCAAGTAGTCTCTCTCAAGACACGTGGTGCTGGACATTCTCTATGCTGGGATTCATTACTGCCAGGTTGGATGGAGTTCATAAACTACTTCATGTGAGAGAATTCAGTTCCCATGCACCACCATCAAGTCCAGATGTTCAATACTCTGACACCACTGTCCAGTCCAGATGCTCAGTTCCCTAGCACCACAGTCAAGTCCAGATGTTCAATTCCCTGGCACCGCAGTCAAGTCCAGATGTTCAATTCCCTGACACCACTGTCAAGTCCAGATGCTCGGTTCCCAGGCACCGCAGTCAAGTCCAGATGTTCGGTTCCCAGGCACCGCAGTCAAGTCCAGATGTTCAGTTCCCTAGCACCACCGTCAAGTCCAGATGTTCAATACCCTGACACCACTGTCAAGTCCAGATGTTCAGTTCCCTAGCACCACCGTCAAGTCCAGATGTTCGGTTCCCTGACATCACTGTCAAGTCCAGATCTTCAATTCCCTGGCACCACCGTCAAGTCCAGATGTTCGGTTCCCTAGCACCACAGTCAAGTCCAGATGTTCGGTTCCCTAGCACCACAGTCAAGTCCAGATGTTCGGTTCCCTAGCACCACAGTCAAGTCCAGATGTTCGGTTCCCTAGCACCACAGTCAAGTCCAGATGTTCAATTCCCTGGCACCACCGTCAAGTCCAGATGTTCGGTTCCCAGGCACCACAGTCAAGTCCAGATGTTCAATTCCCTGGCATCAAAGTCAAGTCCAGATGTTCGGTTAAATCCAGGCATTTGAATCCCTGGCACTATCGTTATGCCTGGATGTTGGGTTCCCTGGCACCGTTCCTTGGCACTGTCATTAAGCACAGACGTTCAGTTCTTTTGCACCCTCATTAAGCCCAGGCGCCTGACTCCCTGGCACTGTCTTTAAATCCAGACGTTTTGTTCCTTGGCACCATCGTTAAATCCAGATGTCTCCTTCCCTGGCACCGTCGTTAGCTCTAGGCGTTCAGTTCCCTGGCACCGTTGACAATCCCAGCAGTTCGGTTCCTTGGCACTTGGCGCTTAATTTCCCCGAGAGAAAACTCCCACAGGGATCAATAAAGTTTTATCTTATATCTTATCTATCATTAAGTCCAGATGTTCAGTTCCCTGGCACTGTTGTTAAGGCCAGACGTTTGGGTCCCTGGCAGCACTGTTAAATCCAGATGTTCAGTTCCCTGGCACCATTGTCACGTCCAGACCTTTGATTCCCTGGCACTATTGTTAAGGCCAGACATTCAGTTCTTTGGCACTGAATAGGTCCAGATGTTCAGTTCCCTGGTACCTTGGTTGAGGCTAGATGTATTGATGTTTCCTGACCAGACAAAGACTGTGGGTACTCCCAGGTCACACTTACTCTGTATAAGAGTGTGTGTGTGTGTGTGTGTGTGTGTGTGCACACGAGATCCTACACTACAACATTACAAACTACATTACGTGTAACCCTGCATAACCAACCCGGTCCCGGGTTCGAACAGAAGCCACGCTGCTTTTCTTACACGGTGTCGTGAGGCTGCCCGTTCTCCATGTGCTCCCGCTCATCCCGCTCCTCCTGCGCTTTGAGCTCGGTGTAGTTCCGCTCGTGGAGGTTACGCAGCGCCAGGCTCTGAAGGACGTGTTGGCACGGCTTCTGGAGCAGCTGCTCGAACAGCCGCAGGGTCATGATGCTGATCTGAGGACGGAGCGGGACACAGGCTACGGTTAGGTCCGGAGGTTAAACAGGGCCACCGGTACGAGAGCGGGCACAGTTAGGGAGGATCACCTCGTCTGACAGGTGGTCGCAGTGCTCGATGAGCCTGTGCCGCAGGGGGATCTGGGTAATGGCGGCGGGCGTCTCGGGACTCGAGTCCTCTCCTAAAAGGAAGCAGACGGTTTCCTGGAGCAAGGCCTCGGATGTGACCTGCCTCAGGATTCGGTTCAACAGCGCCGTGGAGGTCAGGATGCCCACCTCTGACCTACACACACACACACACACACACACACACACACACACACACACACACACACACACACACACACACACACACACAGTTATTAGGTAAGCAGTCTTAAGCTCGTTTGCAGCTCGGTATGTAGATCGCTTACGTCTGCATGAGCTGAGGTTCCATCACGGGCACGAAGAAGCGCTCTCTGATGGCACGAGCCAAAGCTGTAGCCGCCGTCTGCGATTAAAATCCATCAGATAAGGCAGCTCTGCTCATTCAACAGCTGCATCACAATAAGTTTAAGACTTTATTCTGGTTACCTTCTGAGCCTCTTTGATCAGCTGATCACAATAATCCAGCCAGGACAGAAAGGAAATGAGAGCTCGCTTCCCGGTAAAAGCAGTAGCGTCTTCCTTCAGGTTGTACACATCCAGACTAAACCAACAAAATAATAATAATAATAATAATAATGAAACATGCAGCCCCTCCCAGCAGAATGGGAGTTAATCCGGTCCAATCATGTCCAAATACTTTTGACCGCATGTAGGGGCGTGTCCCAATAATTTATCCACGTGCAGGGGCGTGTCCCAACACTTTTGGCCGCATGTGGGGGCATCCTAATACTTTTGGCCGTATGCAAGGGCGTGTCCCAATACTTTTGAACATGTTCGGGGCGTGTCCCAATACTTTTGATCTCGTTCGGGGCGTGTCCCAATACTTTTGGCCATGTGTGAGGGCGTACCCTAATACTTTTGGCTGTGTGAGGGGGAGTGTCCCAATACTTTTGGAATTTGAATCTGAGCATTTCTATGGGAGATTTTTAATTTTTTAACTTAAATCTATTAAAAACGATAAATGGGATCGACTCCAAAAGTCATAGCGCCCCCCACAGAGCGATGATCTACGTAACGGGGTTTGAACCAGGTCTGTACAAATTAATCGCAGAATGTGTGGAAGAAGAACCGCCAGCGACTATAAGTACGAGAGACGACAATATAGAGAACTTTTCAAGCACTGTATAATAAAAATATGCTTTATGACTAAACCATCCTAAATAACCCAAATATTATGCACATATTTTCTTGGAATCGATAAGACACCCTATATCTGAATATTAACTGCACAACGATGCACAGACAAGACCTAAAGTGGCCACAGTTCACCAAATCATGACCCAACACACCCCCAGTTGACGGACTCCACGGTCTCGATGTCGAGCGGGTCCATGGACAGGGGCAGGGCCTGGTAGAAGGTGGTGAGTCGGCCCGTGAGCAGGTCGCACAGCTCCGTGCTCTCCGTTATCGTCTTGGCGGCCGCAGCCTCGGGCAAACTGACCAGCAGCATGAGCCCCTCACACGCCTTCACCACCACACGGCCGTCCTGCAACAACAGCACGACTCCGTCAGGGTCTTCCACTCAATGAAATCACAAACGAACACACGCCATCACAGACTCACAGGGCTCTTGGTCAGGTTGAGCAGGGAGCCGACCAGGTTGTAGTCGCCGCCGGACGTCGCGGCAGCGGCGCCCCCTACAGGGCTCGCACCGAGGCTCTGCTGCTGACCTGTGTCTGGAGACGCCGGATCCCCTCTGGAGGTGTCGGAGTCGGCGCGTTTCCCCTTACTCTACACACAGCACAGACGGGGGCACGGCTCGTAAGCGGATCAAACAATACGATCGGCACAGACGTTTGAACCGTGTACCTCCAGAAAGAAGTTAACCAGGTACGGATCCTGCTTGAGTTTGGCGCAGACGATGCAGAGGAACTGGATCTCCTCGTTCTCGGTGGGACCAGCCAGGACCTCGCCGCACAGCCGGATCAGTTTCTGCGGACGGAGGGCGAGCGTCAATGTCACGCTTTTTTTGTTTTAGCACATTTGCAGGTGCGCGGCTCACCTGGACAGGTCTGTGCACGTTGATGTGAGGCAGGAGAGGCTGACGGATCCGACCCAGGACTTTAGTGTAGAAGCTCAGGACCTGCTGCTTCATTCCGGGTGGACACTGACGAAACAGGTTGAGAAAATAAATGCGATCACGATTCGGAGCGCAACCTTTACGTCAAAGTAAAGCGAGACAGGTGCTGCTTACGTCGGCCTTTCCCAGGGTGTACAGCGTCTCCAGGATCTTGTGATGGAGCAGGTACTCCATACAGGGCCCGGTCTCACCAGACTCCCGCTCGCTCTCCTCCTGGGTCAGGATGTCCAGCATCTGCTCCAGGTGAGAAGGGATGTTGGTGTCCGTTACCGGGGCCTTGTCATCTACGAAGAGGCAGGGGCAGCAAAACAGGGTCAGTGACTTTCAACGTGGCTTCATCAGTTCATCGAGCTTTGTTCAGGGACGAGCCAAAATGATACGACCACTCATAGATCAAACGGCTAATTCGGGATATATTAGAGCTGCAAAGGTTGACGTGGCAATGCAAGGTGTTTTAACAACCAGAAGCCGGTCCTGTTCACGTTTCATGCCTTTATCTGGTAACACAAAAGATCCGGTGACTGAAAAACAATCAGTTCTATAAAATTTGATTTGGATTTTTGCTCAAACACCTAATGATTCCACCACAAAAGGAAGCACCACAAAGAGTACACCGAAAGCCAGATAGCACAGCCACCAAATGTGGGTGCAACAACCCGAAACCGGGCCAAATCAAACAATAACAAAGGCGTTTAAAAGAGCCAAGGTGTGATATTTTAATTGGATCTGATACTCAACAAAATAACTGCACAACAAAGGTTTTAATCGACGTCTATAAACAGTCAATCCTCATTTCTACTTAACTCAAATATTTAACTCCACAAGTTCTCTGACGCACAACGCAGAGAAGATTAAATCCTAAACGAACAACGTATATTTATTTAAATATTGCTTTTTAAAGAGGGACTGTACCACTTCACGTGTGGTGTTGTTTTTACCTGAGGTCTCTATGTAGTAATGCGTGATGGCCTTCCAGTGGTACACGAAATCTTCTTGCAGGGGTAAAGAAGGCGCAAGCTGCAAAAAATAGGGTTCAATAGTATTTAAACGTTTAACCCTCACTTATCTTACTCAATGCGTTTAAAACAGCAGACAATTTGTAATTTCACTCATCGTTCGTTTGTGAGGCGAATTCAACGACTTTTCTTTACTTAGCCATTCTTTACTGATAAACATTGCCGTCACGTTGATTACAACTGATTCATTTAGACTTAATTATAACTTGAAGAGGTGTAAAACGCTAAAATTTTACTTGAAAGCGTCGAAATATGTTTAGAAACCCCCTGTATAATGATTGTGTTTACATTGTGTAGCACATTAGCTTAGCTCGCAATGCTAACTTGCAACTTATTCACGTAACGTGTTCCATATTAAAAATGTTTAGATGTCTGTTTGTTAGTCAAGTGAAATATTCAATGTTTATTGTAAAACATAGTATGAAAAATAAAAATGTTTTTATAACTGTCTAGACGCCAACAGACGGCGGTTGCTGGGCATAGCACTGGAAAATAACGGAAAGAAAACGGGTGCACCCTTAACTTTCATACTAAGTAGTATTGAAAAATGAGTTCGCTATAAACTGTACAGGTCATACTTCACGTACTGTTCAGTACGTTAGTATGCGGGCGGTTAACTCACTGGCTTTATCCTGAATTGCATCTACCGCCTATGTTTATTCCCTTCGTAAAGCGTGACGTAATGCTGTATGCAACCTATCTAGTGCACTTCGTTCATAAAAAAGCTGCACTTGGAATGACAACCAGGCAGACGGTTACCTTAGATAGCACATTTAGACAGGCAAATATGATTAATTTATCAATTTAGTAATTCATGTTCATAACTTAACAATTAAAACATATTAATAATACACAACAGCCTACGCGAAAACCAACATCAATCCGGTTGCTATGGAACTCCATTACAAATGTCTCACTACGCACTATGTAGTAAGCACTAAGCGGTTTGGGACGCAACCCAGGCTGTTCAGTTAACCTAGGCCCGTGCGTCCGAGCAAACAAAACCACTCACTGACACACTTTGTTCTCGTTTTCAGGTTTATACGCCAAACATTAACACAAACTCTCACCGCCTCCACCGCATGCTGTAGGATGGACGTGAATTTGGAGAACATCTTGTTCTTGGACTGCACCAGCTTTTCCCGAGAAGACCGAGAGAATTCCTCTATCTTCTTTCGGTTTCCGCCGCCGCGATCCAGATTGCACCGCTCATAAATCCTCCGTTACACCAAGAAAATGTAGCTCGTCCCAAACTGCTAAACCGACTCCCCGTTTGCTGTAAACATCCACCCGGGACGGATAGGTAAGAAAGCACCTTTCCCAGCTAAGGCCACCGTGGCATTTCCATGGCCAAAATACAGGAATCGATGCTATAGCGCGACAGCAGAGGGCGCCAGAGGGCACACTTTCTACAGTGGCTGTGTTCCAAATATTTTAACAACGCTTATATAGCTGCATTACGTATCGTTAGAGATGCGTCCTATTTAGTGCTTTTTATGTAAAGATAATATTCAAATGGT
This sequence comes from Ancistrus triradiatus, assembly GCA_025084515.1. Lineage (NCBI taxonomy): Eukaryota > Metazoa > Chordata > Actinopteri > Siluriformes > Loricariidae > Ancistrus > Ancistrus triradiatus. Next base: position 1,858,497 of record JAJAGP010000008.1, on the reverse strand, counting down.
ATGCAGCCAATAAATGTGACAAGCAACGGTCTTAATCGGTATATAATCTGAATTTATGTTTTGTGAATCTTGAATATATTTTATGCAACGTTATGACGGTGTACATTTTAGGATTCCTCAGAGCGGTTGTTTTGTGTTGGATTTATAGGGACTTTTATTTTAAAGGGTAAAATTTATTACTACTGGAATTTGTGTTTTAACGATTCTACATCTTGGATTTCACTTTAAATATAATATATCTGTTTTTCACATTTCTTATAGTATTTAAATTACATTTAAAAAATAAAGTGACACATGCGCTTAGTATAAGAAAGCTGCTTGAGATATATATAGGGTAATTTCCAAATAAAGAAGGAAAACATTGCTATATGTTATTTTAAATATAGACCGTACATATAAATACATATTCATGCCACTGAACTGCGTGTTTTTATTATATAATTGTTATATAATATATATTAAAATATATAATAATAATAATATTACCCGGGTTTAATTTTTAAACTGAGCCTGTTTATGTTTTATACGATAACATTTCTTTTAAATACAATTTTACGGCACAAATCGAAACAAAAAATAGGCTCAGCGTGACTTTTGTTTTGAAAGAGATCTCGCTTAACTGAGTAAACAGTAGGCACGGTACAAAATGGCGTCCTGTTAAAGTCGTAGTGCACTACATAGGCAGTGCACTTTAGGTGGAAGGATCGTTTTTAAATGTGGACAGGCCAATTGGGAAAAACGTTACAATGCCTGAATTCTGAATAAAAGGCATGTTGTTACCGTAAGGCACTACATAGGCTGCACTGACCGCTATTTAAGAGTCGATGTAGTGCCTGTAGGTGGGGAATGTGATGTGATTTGGGACGCGCCCCAACACAAACGGCACCGAGTTCACGGTGTTGTTTAGCTACGTAGATAGTTGATGGAAAATGTCAGCCCTGCCTGACGGCAAAAAGCTGGTCCGAAGCCCGAGTGGACTGCGGATGGTCCCCGAGAACGGAGCTTTCAGCAGCCCGTTTTCCTTAGACGAGCCGCAGTGGGTTCCAGATAAAGAGGTACGGGCTCAGTTAGGAGGGTTAGAGGAGAGAAGTTAACGTGTGTAGCTATGCACCGATTTGTTTTGGGCGTTGTTTGGATAAGTGGACTCGGCTCGGGCTGTGTCGTAAATCACACACTTACTTACTAAGTAGTACTTTAAAATAGCAACGGCACCGTAAGGAGCCATCGCATTTTGGACAGACTATTAAGAACGTAGGGTGCGGTTTGGAACACAGCCTCGAGTCGTTAAACTCGGTTAAGTAGCTAAATAAACGGTGTGTTGCGAAATTTGATTAGCTAGATCCTTGATTTATTTATTTGTCACTTTATTTTGGAGTATTGCATATGTTTTGTGCATTTTGTGAGCAGTAAACATTGTAAGCTGACAGTCGAGCCCAAGTTAAACGTCGAATAACAGTCTGTTTATCACTTAAATTGACCTTTATAGTTTAATCTGATATGAATAAAGTACCGTGCCTTCAAATAAACATGTCGGAGAACTATATATTTTATTTTTTGTTAAACAGAGGGATCAGATTTGATTTATTTTTCTTCTTCGTTGCTTACTGTAACTTCCCTCTGATTGGATGTTCATGCTCAGCAAAATATTGTAATATAATAACGTAATTCCCGTTACGTTCACTTTTATCTCTGTGTCCCGATATTTTAGTGTCCCAGATGCATGCAGTGTGAAACCAAATTCGACTTCATCACCAGAAAGGTAGGAGAGAATCTCCTTACTCTGTCCTTATAGCCCTGCGTAACTTCAGATTAATAATCGCTTAGCTTTTTGTTTGTTCCCTTCTTCCTTTTTCATTTATTTATTGAGGAAAATGACCAAGTATAATATTTCTGTCTCATTTGTGTAACTGGGTTCTCTTTATCTACTTTTAGGACTTGTGTGAAAATCTGATGATGTTTTAGGTCATATTTATGCAGAAATATAGAAAATTCTAAAGGGTTCACAAACTTTCAGGCACCACTGTATACGCGAGCATGAACGATGATGATCCCCAGCCAGGCTCCTCTCCCTCAGACATGCCTATAGAGCTGAGCTGTTGAAGGTTAGAGGCTTGGTTGAGAGCCTGACAGCTTAGCAGAGCTGGGATTTGAGCTCACAACCTCCTGATTAGTATTCCAGAGCCTTGACCACTGAGTCAGACTTTTGATCCGACTCACGTTCCGTCATTTGCGCTCTCATCTAGAGCCTCACCTTATTCAAATCCAGGGTCAAATGAGGGTTGAGGAGTTTCCCCAAAACTGGCAGCATGGTAGTGCTGGGATTTGAACCTGGTCAGTAGCATGTGTGCTGGTTTTCCGAGCGTTTAGTCGTCATATTTACTGGGTGTGTGTGCGTGTTGGTTCTCAGCACCACTGCCGGCGCTGCGGCCGGTGTTTCTGTGATAAATGCTGCAGTAAGAAGGTTCCCTTACCCAGGATGTGTTTCGTGGACCCGGTCCGACAGTGCGGCGAGTGCGGCCTCACCTCGCAGAAGGAGTTTGAGTTCTACGACAAGCAGCTCAAAGTGCTCACCGGAGGTCAGAGGCATTTCATTTGTTAATTTGAGTAATCTTGAGGGAGATATTCCTGTAAGGTGTTTTAGTAAGGGCTGAATCCATAACCTAACCACATTCTGTGCAGAAACGGTGCACCGGTGTCAGCAGCGTGTGCATGTTTTGTGTTTTATATGTCATTATCCTGTGGTTTGGTGCTCACGGACAGCACACACACAGTCTCAATGCCTTATCCATTAACTTTAATGGACTGTGTGTTCTGAACTTTACCCTACGTCTGGGCTCAGATGTAAACGCAGCACAAATGCAGAACGACTCAGTGAATGAATGATGGCTGTTATGATCTAGTCAGGTGTCTCTGTGTGTGTCATTGCTTCGTGAACAGTGATTAAATCCATTCAGATCCCTTCTGCTGTCATGTGTCTGATAGGGGGCACGTTCATGGTCATGCTGGGATCCTCGGAGAAATCCGAAACCATGGCGTGTCGCCTCTCAAACAACCACAGGTACCTCTCACGCACACAATGCAGACATATAAACACACACTTGGTGTAGACTGACTCGCTCTGTTACGGTTCCGGATCAGATATCTGTTTTTGGATGGAGAGAGCCATTTTGAGGTGGAGCTGTCTCGGATCTCCAGTATGCAGGTGCTGACGGACGGCTCGTCTCCAGGAGGTAACGACAAGTCCGGGTTGGGTGTAGGAACGTAAAGGCGCTAAGGGTGAAATGTGCTGTTGGGAGGTTTTTATATGTTAACGTGACCAATGTGAGATTTGCTTCCGTCATAGCAGTGTAAACAAAAAACAGAACCCAACCAGACCTTTGCGCTTCCGCTCTGCCCCACTTTCATATGTGGTACCGAAATGTGGCTATGTGACCTCATTGAGGGTCTTGGTTACAGGGGGACCGCAGTTTAGGTTTGGGGGCCAGTAAATATAAATATTGTTTATTTTTTGATATATTAATTATAGCTTTAGAGATGTGATGCTCGTGGTATGTGGTAGGGGTGACAAAAATTATATAAATTAATATTTTTATTATATAAATGTATTTATTTATATAATTTTATATTAAACATACATCCTTCAGAAATATTTGTAAAAGTCTTACATCATACTAGCTCGCTCTTATTAATAGGAAATTAATTGTTTCTTACTAACAACGTTGGAGGGAATTTAAATGCAAGCCTGTTGAGCAGATGAGCTGCGGGACGTTCTGCAGGGCGGTAAAATGTGCTGGGGATTAACGTGGTGCGCTCCAGCTGCTGCTGTTAAAGTCGCACAAATTCCGATCTGACTGAGGTCACATGGCCTCGTATCAGATACGTATGACATTTAGTACCACATAAGAAAGTGGAGCAGGTCAGAACATGAGCAAGAAACATAAAACCTGTTCTATATGAGCAGGAAAAAAGCAGAATTTGACCTGCAGCCTTAGATTATTATAAACACTTTGCTTGAGTTTATTGTTTAGGGTTTGAGAGGTTTCTACTTCTGACTGATTTTCTGAGCAACACTCATTGTTGTGACCTGCCTTACTTACAGGCTGCAGATGTTACGATGTGATTTCCACTAACCTTTCTTGCACTTTTGTATTTATTATTATTTTTCCTCTGGGCTGCTTGATGTTTCTTTGGGCCCAGAGAAAGACATTCACACTTACACCACTCTGCTGGACAGTCAGTATATATCAGAAGGTTAGCACTGCTCTCTTAATGTCTCCTGCCACTTCATGATACCCTGCAACGCTGGCACTGCCCGTCTTTCGCTGTGCATACGTGTGTGATCTACATCGCAGCATGATTTTGCATGATGGTAACAATTCGTGCTCATCCTCATTCCGGCTCTGATGTTTCTCCGTTTCATCCCACTTGTGTTTGTGTGGTCTGATGTGTTTTTTTAAGGGTTTTTTAGGGGGTTTAATCTCTCAGGTCTGTCCTGTATCCTTTTGTGCCCAGGGAGTGTGTCCCGTGCCTCAGGCATGCTGCTGCAGTACAAACCTACCGGCTCACAGGACCTGCAGCAGCTCCGCATGGAGGCTGCAGACGACAAGAAGAGTGCCTCCACCTGGCTCGCCGCCATGCACAAGGTAACGGGAGTGAGAGTGTGCTTGAATGAAGAGTGTTTTTGGGTCTATAGAAAGAGTGCTTAGCTAAATAAATCAGTGTATTTATTAATGTCCAAAAACTTGAACTACAAAGCTTCTGGTCGTGGAAACAGTTAGGAATGGAAACATTCAGGCGCTCGTCCCTTATTTGTTTTCCGCCCCGGGCGCTCGTCCCTCGGTCGCTTTCTGCCCCCGGGGGTGCTCGTCCCTCGGTCGCTTTCTGCCCCCGGGCGCTCGTCCCTCGGTCGCTTTTCTGCCCCCGGGCGCTCGTCCCTCGGTCGCTTTTCTGCCACCCGGGCGCTCGTCCCTCGGTCGCTTTCCTTTCTGCCCCCGGGCGCTCGTCCCTCGGTCGCTTTCTCTGCCCCCGGGCGCTCGTCCCTCGGTCGCTTTCTGCCCCCGGGCGCTCGTCCCGCGGTCGCTTTCTGCCCCCGGGCGCTCGTCCCGCGGTCGCTTTCTGCCCCCCGGGCGCTCGTCCCCGCGGTCGCTTTCTGCCCCCCGGGCGCTCTCGTTTCCCCGCGGTCGTCTTTCTGCCCCCCGGGCGCGCTCGTCCCGCGGTCGCTTTCTGCCCCCCGGGCGCTCGTCCCGCGGGTCGCTTTCTGCCCCCCGGGCGCTCGTCCCCGCGGTCGCTTTCTGCCCCCCGGGCGCTCGTCCCGCGGTCGCTTTCCTGCCCCCCGGGCGCTCGTCTCGCGGTCGCTTTGCGCCCCCGGGCGCTTCGTCCCGCGGTCGCTTTGCGCCCCCGGGCGCCCGTCCGCGGTCGCTTTGCGCCCCCGGCGCCCCGTCCGCGGTCGCTTTGCGCCCCCGGGTGCCCCGTCCCTCGGACGCTTTGCGCCCGTCCGAGAGCCGAGCACTTTGCGCCCCCGGGCGCCCGTTCCTCTGTCGCTTTCTGCCCCCGGGCGCTCGGCTCTCGGACGCTTTCCGCATGAGGCGCCCGTCCCTCGGTCGCTTTCCTCCCAGGCGCCCGTCCCTCGGTCGCTTCCTCCCAGGCGCCCGTCCCTCGGTCGCTTTCCTCCCAGGCGCCCGTCCCTCGGTCGCTTTCCTTTTTCCTCCCAGGCGCCCGTCCCTCGGTCGCTTTCCTCCCAGGCGCCCGTCCCTCGGTCGCTTTCCTCCCAGGCGCCCGTCCCTCGGTCGCTTTCCTCCCAGGCGCCCGTCCCTCGGTCGCTTTCCGCATGAGGCGCCGTCCCTCGGTCGCTTTCCTCCCAGGGGCGCTCGTCCCTCGGACGCTTTCTGCCCAGAGGCGCTCGTCCCTCGGACGCTTTCTGCCCCCAGGCGCTCGTCCCTCGGACGCTTTCTGCCCCCAGGCGCTCGTCTCTCGGACGCTTTCTGCCCCCAGGCGCTCGTCCCTCGGACGCTTGTCCCTAGGTTGCTTTTTGCCCCCAGACGCTCGTTCCTCGTTCACTTTCCTCCTCGGGCGCTCGTCCCTCAGACGCTTTCTGCCCCGGTCGCTTGTCCCTCGAAAGCTTTCCGCCCTGGGTGCTTATTTTTCCGTTTTCAGTATTCTAGAGTAAGACCAAAGTTTCAGGTTAAACGTGTTTCTCTCATGCTATTGTACGATAAACGAACGAATCATCCACAGGCTGCCAAGCTGCTGTACGAATCGAGGGACCAATGAAACCCCACAGTGAGGCACCGAGAGGAGTGAAGAGGGACGGAGAGAGGAGGCGGCAAACCTTTCGACGCATTTTATATCCAAGTTTGACCTGTACTCCGTAACGCCTACATGCTTTCTGTCAGACTCCTGCTTTCTGCTCCCTGATTGGATGGATCGGACCGGTCACATGACTCGTCCTCCATTCCAATAGGCCGGACCAAGTTAAGCATCCTAGTGCAATATAAACATATAGACCAAGTATATGCACACGTTCAAATGTACTCACACACACATGTATATGGGACTTTTCTAGATAACAGCCAGCCAGATTTTGCTGTTTTAGCACAATTGATGGCTTATATATCCACTTTTTACTCCTGATCTACTCTAACAGAACTTTGTTTTAGTACTTTGTAAATTTACACTACAACACGCAGGTTTGATCACGCTGAGCAAATAAAGTTGAAGCGCAGACGGAACCCAGTGTGACTTTCTCCTTCTGGGCCTGAGATGAAGTGAAATGCAGCACTGAAGGTTGCCTGAAGAAAAACTTGTTTACCCGTTAATCTGAGTCTTTATAAGTCATGTTGCATTGTGATTTGATGGTCAGTATTCATTAGAAAAACAGAAACCACCTCAATTATTGTTTTACTCCTGTATAAACGCCCTTATTTTGTAATCGTTTATATGTGTACATGCATGGTTTTTTGTTTTTCCTATTGACGCGACGTAACACTGATTAAATCAGTTCTTTGTACCCGGTGTATTGGTGTGGATTTTGTTTTCCTTCCTCTTCAGTTTTGACGAACGAATGGCGTTTGTTGTCAAAGTTAGATTTATTTTTATGTAACGTTTTACAGTGGAGAATTGTCTCATAGGAAGCAGGGGTGAAATAAATATATATATTTATAAATATAAATATTATGATCGTGTATATAAAAAAGAATATAAGCACCTCTCTGGATGTTACATAGTTCAGTATCAATATAGTCACTGTAGGTTCTTGTGTCCTCCAGCAGGGGGCAATTTTGCCGGCAGGGTGTCCTTGGTACTGGTACTGGAAGAAGAGCGTGGAGAGAAAACAGAATATGTAGTTAGGGACGAAGACCGAGACTCAAAATGCGTTCCAGCGTCCTTGGATGTTATGTGTAAGAAATAAACTGTGTCAATAATACATTTATAACAATACTTTAAATACGCAGAAGCTACATCGAATGATTAAGAGATTTTAATAATAAAACAGATAAATATAATAAATAAATAAATGATAAAATATAAAACCGTGCTGTATATACAGTAGAATCAAAAATATAAGCAGCCCTCTTGTATTTTACAGAAGCTACTCCAGCAGGGGGCAGTTTTGGTGGCATGGCACCATCGGTCTTCAGAAGCAGGGGAGGAGGAGTTCGGGTCCTCCAGTGTGCTCTGGATAAAGGTAATGAGGACTGGAACTGGTACTGGGAGAAGAGGTTGGAGAGAAAACAGAGTATGTAGTTAAGAACAAGGACCAAGACTCAAAATGTGACCCAGCATCCTTGGATGTTATATGTAAGAAATAAATAGTATAAATAATCCATTTATAATAACATTTTAACTACACAAAAGCTGAATATAATTATTAAAATAGACTTTAATAATATAATAGAGACATGATAGAATACAAAATAAAGAATTTAAGCAGCTGTCTGGGCGTTATTTAGTTCAGTTGCAATACAGTCACTGTAGGTTGTCGTGTCCTCCAGCAGGGGGCAGTTTTGGTGGCATGGCATAGCATCCTCAGTCAAAAGGAGCGGAGGAGGAGTTATGGTCCTCTGATGTGCTCTGGATAGAAGTATGAGGACTGGAACTGGTACTGGGAGAAGAGCTAGGAGCGAAAACAGAACATGTAGTTAGAGACGTTAAGAACACGGTTCTGTTTATACAGTGCAGGTTTGAAGCTGGTACTGTTCAGCACTGTCCTCACAACTCTGTAAAACAGTGGATCTGTCACCAAACAGTTTCAATCTTCTATTAAAACCATGAATCATTTAAGAAACGTAATCTAATTAGCTGCTTTTTGTGAGGGGTATGAACAAATCTGTCCAGCACTGATACTGCAGTTTGATTTCAGACTCTTGTGGCATCCGAAACTCAGAGCTGCTTTAATACAAACGAACACTAGGTGAGTGTCAAGCTCTATGGACGAACACCCACACCCACGCAGCTGTGTCGGTTAGTACAAGACGTGATGTGGACTTAACCAAGCTTTAAGGCGTAGGAGAGATTTCGTTTATCCTCATGTGCACTGCGATGGAGAAATGCTGTAGCTCATTTAAGTAGTCTTCCTAATAGGTTAGGTCAATTGGCGTATCTAATGTGTCCCAGTGTGAGTGTGTGCACGGATGTGCCCTGGATGGATTGGCATCCTGTCTAGGGTTAGATGTAGTGGGTAAGAAATAGTAACGTCATCTGTACTGTATGGGAGATGACAGGACTCTGCTCTGGTTATTTCATGGTTGCAGGTCTAGGTTTGGATAAGCAGGCTGTGAATTGGTAAACTACATTATTTACACCATTAGGCACATGGTCTTATCAGGGCCTTACTCAAGGGCCCAACTGTAGCAGCTTGGCAAAGCTGGGATTTGTCCTTACAACCTCCTGGGCAGTCATTCTACACTTTTAAATTGTCCACACGTTTTTCAGTTATCAGACACCCTTATCCAAAGTGACTTAGCACTGGTACAATCCAGGCAACGAGTGTTGTTCATAGACAAACAATACTAACAGTGTTAGTATGTTGGAAAGTTTTTTAAAATACAGTATATTTAACGTAAAATATATAGTCACACCCTTTGTTACGACACTTGCATTATACTCTACAACCCCTGCCAAAAACGATGGAATTACCTCACGACACTAACCCCAGATCCGACACCACTAAAATGATGCTGTGCCCCACTAAAGTCACCGAGTTAAAAAGTCGATTTGATCCCGGATTGCTGAGCAGAGCTACAGGACACGATATGCACGTTCACTACAGGCACTACATTTCCCATAATGCCTCAGCATCTTTAACGGTTTCAATCCAAGCCAGTTTCTTTCGGTTTTTCGCTTGGATTAAAGGGGAATATTAAAAATAAAGTCAGCCAGGCTGAAGATAAGGTAATGATAGCTCATAGCTGTATGTTTTGACCACCTATAATCGTATAACCTACCAAAAGTACCTATTCGACCCCTAAAGCAAAGACTTAGATTAGCGTAAACAATCTTAATGCGACGAATACAAGTGTTTAGTCTTAATTCTTATCCATGGAAGTGTAACGCCCACATTACTTTTAATAAATCTATTTAGTGTTTAATTTTTATGGGCTTATTTTATACACCGTTGTGCCCCTATGACTGACTGGCAAGCAGAGGGGTACAGATGTGCCCTTCTGAATTCTGTGTGCCCCAGTAACACAGAAACCCCTGTACACCACCAAACCGTTTTCGTTTAATAGCTGAGCCTTCTGGCTAAGTTGGAACATACCTTAAATTGAAATTCAATCATTTTAGTAACGCTGTCCATCCTGTCGATGCCAAGTGAAATCAGACTACAAAATCTGTTGTCACAAAAACATGTTTTATCTGATTTCAATACGTTTGACATCAAACACTTACACGTTAGTGCCATCATTAGAAGGTTAGGTTTGGTGGTTTATTGGTAACACTGGCACCACACAGCCTTTGTTTATTCAGCATCTGTAATAGCAGGCCGGTTAAAGCTAATGGATTTGTTGGTAACACGGCGGTTTCAATCCTATTTGACGTCTGAATTATTTCCAAATCCGCAATTTCTTTAGGATATAGAAACTGCCTTGGTATGCACGGCTGAATTCATAACTTAGACAAAATGTACAGGGGTTGGGGCGCAGGAACCCTGCGAATATGGAAAATCAACGAATACCTCAAATCCTCTTAGACAATACACACAGCACCTGTTCGGTCTATTTCGGGGATCTGATTTACATGCAGTTTCTGTTCGAGTTCCTGTTTCTTGAACTGATCATCCCTCATCACGCTCCAGTCTGTCTCTCAGCGTGTGGACCCAATTATGTCAAGTAAAGAAAACACTGGATTAATATATAAACGGTTTAGATTTCGGCCTTGATCAGGAGGACAGAGTTGTAATGAAATGTAATATTAATGCTCACTGGGACAGGCTGAGAGAATGAAAATTTGCGTTAGCTTGCTAAGCTTAAGGTTAGACTTAGGTGTGGTCAGTGGGGCGTCCCCACAATGATAGGTAGACGTGTACGTGTGTTTGTGTGTCCCCATGCCTGGAGGTGTGTTTTCTGTGCCGTCTCAGTGTTTAAAAGCAGCACCGTGTCTCAAAAGCAAAGCCAAGGCTCGTCTCTTTTAGTCCGTCCAGTCCTGAACATGAAGATCCTCAGCGCCGCCTCGTTCGCCGTCCTCCTGCTCGGCCTCTCTGGTAATTCAGTCCATAATTAAACTGATTCTCTGTGGTAGATCAGACGGTCTGAGCTAATGCTTATTTCAGTGGTTTTATACAAGTTCTGTTTGTTTGACCAGGTCTGGATGCTCTCGTGTTGAATCAGGAGAAGTCCATTTCTGTTACTGCTGGCCAGAATGTGAAGATTCTCTGTTCTCCTAGTACTGGTGACTGGGCATTAACATGGTACCAACAGAAACCTGGAAAGTCTCCAGCCTTCTTACTGAGAGACAGCAGCAGAGCGACTGGACTGCCCAGCCGATTCACGTACAGTGGATCCAGATCTCACGAGTACCTCCATATTAACGGGGTTCAGGCTGAAGATGAAGCCGTCTATTACTGTGCATGTCATGGCTGTGAGGGAACAGCCACAGTGTTGCAGCTCAACGACCCTCTGATACAAAAACCCCTAAAGACCTGAACTGGACTTTATTCAGCCTAGAAGCTCACAGTTCCACCATAAACACCTCCTGCTCTTCAGGCTGACCTGGATCATCAGTGCTGCACCCCTTCCTTCACCAGGTGGAGTGATTTTGTGGAGTTTATCAGGTTTGAATTGTGCACTGTGGAGTACAGCGTCAGCAGAAGCAGCGCTACGACCCGGAGGTTTTTGTATGGAGCTCTAACACTGTGAGGCGTCGCAACATTCGGTGGAGGAACTGAAGTCACTTTTGGTAAGTGCATCATTATAACATACAGATCTAATGTGATGAATGTGTTCAGTATCCACTGTTCACTGAATGTAATTATATGATTTAATATGGACGAAGAAACCATGTCAGCCCTGAAATGTGACGTACAGGATTAGACATGTGCAATATGGCATGTTAAACTCTTAAGTTTCTCATTATACAAGCCGTGTAACTTATAGCGATAAAATATGAGTTCATTAAATTGCATAAATTAACAATTTTTATAATGTATAAAGTTAATTACATTTTAATTAGGTGTTTTTCTATTTCCGTAATTTATGATGCAGCGTTATAGTTTGACATTTTTTTAAAACAATTTTTATAAAACTTTTAAAAATAAACTCAGGAAAATCAGGATGACATGTAACTTAATGATTAAAATAATTTACAGGATGTAATAATAGTTATGGATAAAAATAAATGTAATTTAGATGTAAGTATTTTATAAAGATTTAATTTAATTTTGTAATTGTAATGTTTTATTTTAGAATGTAGTTCATCATTGTTTACATCATTGTCATGTTTTCCAGAATTATTTAAAATAAAACTGTTTAGTCAGAATGTATAATGTTTAGAATAATTAGTAATATTTTTTACAATAATTGTAATTCAGATTAATTAAATAAATGATTAAAATAATACAGCGAATGTATTTATATATAAGGACATTTTAAAGAGTAGAACTTAGTTTGACACTTTTTAATAAAAATCTAAAAAATAAATAAATAAAAAAAAGTGTAACACATGATTAAAACAATATATTAAATCTATGTAATATAGTTGTGATATTTTAATAAAATTTATTTAAATATAAGTGTTTTATTTAGATTTAATTTTATTAAATAATTTCATTGTAATGTTTTATTTCAGAGTGCATTTTTATTCATAATTATTAAAAAAACGTTTAGCCAAACTTCTGTAATTAGAATTGTATTAAAATGTGAAGAAGAATAATGTATAATTACAATATTGCTAATATAATCATAAATATTTTTACAATAATTAACATTAAATAAATAAGCGATTATTAATATAAGGATATTTTAAATAAATAGAATTTCAGTGTAATGTTTTATTTTAGAATGTAATGTCTAACATGAAAAATTAAACAAATATTTTAAAATATATTACAAAAATTAGTAAGAATAATCTTTGTGCTTTTTTTTAGTTGCATTATTAAAATATAAATTAAATAAATCTAAATAAAGAGATTTTTATAAATAAAAAGTAAATTTATTTTCTCTTTTAAGTTATTAACTTTCTTTAAATTTAATAACAGATGATAATAAATGTGCAGCTGTACTTTTCACATTTAATTTACATTTATTGATTATCCATTAATTTGATTTAAGATTTGATATTAATTATTAATTCTCTAATTCTAAAGTAGTGAAATAACATTTTGATATATCTTAAACTAATACATATATATATATATATATATATATATATCATTATACAATATATATATAAAGAATGATTTATATATATATATATTGTATAATGATATATATATAAATATAAATATCATTATACAATATATATATATATAAATCATTCTTTATACAATACATATTTGACATCATCGGAATTCTCCTTATTAATATTACATGACATTTTACTCTCCAGCTACTCAGTCCCCTCCGTCCGTGGTCCTGCTGGCTCCCTCTCAGTCCCCCTCCTCCGGTGATGATGTCAGAGTGGTTTGCCTGGCACGGGGTTTCCGTCCTGACGGTGCCACTCTATCCTGGTCTGAGGATGGCAGCACTGTAGCGGGTTCTGAGGTGCAGACCGGTGCGTCTCAGCGCCAGTCTGACGGTACCTTCTTCCAGAGCAGCGTTCTGAACCTCAGGCCTGAGCGCTGGGGCTCCGGACGGACCTACACATGCCACGTGACTCACCCGGCTCTGTCCACGGCGCTGAGCCAGAGCAGCAGCAGCAGTCAGTGCAGCTAGAGGGCGTCACAGAGCACAGGCCGAGAGAAATTATGTTTTGTTATTGTGTAGAGCAGCTTCCTGAACTTTGTGCTTTGTGATTGCTGCAGTGTGAAATGAATAAAATGTTTATGGCAAATGAAATAAAAGCCTGTGAAGTCAAGTAAAAGTTATTTCTAGTGCTTTTTACAGAGCATCGTGTCAAAGCGGTGTTACAAATATGTAGGCTCAACGTCCTAACTGAGCAAGAATAGGGCGACAGCGGCAAGGAAAAACTGGCCAAACATTATACTGGAGAAGGGACCCGAGCTCTTAGGGCGGCCTGGATGTTATACATAAGAGTTAAACTAAGATATTGAATTACTAAGTTTATAATATCAGTTTAATAATCAGTGAAATATGAAAGTTTTAAGTAATTTTTTTTGTTTTGCAAGCCATTTAATTTATAGTAGTAAAATATGAGTTAGTTACATTCCATAAATTACCAATTATAATATAATATTTAAAATTAATTCTATTTTAATTAGATATTTTTCTGTTTCCATAATTTAATAAAATATATATATTTTTTTTTAGTTGTTGAAACTCAGGAAAAAGTATAATGTCAGGATTAAAATAACGTACAGGATACATTAATATTTATTGATATTGTAATAAAACATGTTTTTTTAATTAAGTGTTTCATATAGATTTAATATTATTTTATTTGTTATTGTAATGTTTTATTTTAGAATATGGTTTTCGTGTCGGCATTGTTTAAAATAAAAATAATAGCCAAGAAGGTATAATATTTAGAATCATTAGTAATATTTTTACATGAACTGTAATTCAAATTAATTTGAATAAGTGATTAAAATAATGCACAGGATATTTTTAGATATAAGTGCATTTTTAAAGAATAGAACTTAGTTTGACACATTATTTAAAACCATTTAAAAAAATTAAAAAGAAATTCTTGAAAATAATAATAATAGTATAAATAAAGGTAGATATGAGAATTGTAAAGAGAGAACATATGCAGAGTAATATGCTACTTAAGTTAGAATATAATAATTAATATATTGGCTAAGATGAAGTACAAAATAATAGAGATTATAATAATATAGAGAATATAAAATGACAGCATATAAGATAGTGCTATAACTAGATGAAATGCTGACTATAACTAACTCCGTATCATTGTAAAAAGCATCTCTCTCTCTCTCTCTCTCTCTCTCTCTCTCTCTCTCTCTCTCTCTCTCTCTCTCTCTCTCTCCTGTCCTCTTTATGAATTTCTGTCTTTTCAGGTCGGTAAACCAACAGTAGCTTCATTTTCGAGTGATCCCCATGAGATCAGATTTACATGCATCTTCCTCGTCACGCTCCGTCTCTTCTCTCACATCTGCAGATGTCTGAAAGCTGAACTTGAGCTCAAATTAGAAATATACTCAAATTAGCAGAAGGCTTCTGAACGCTTACGGTGAAGGCTGGTGCCTGAGATCGGAGCAGATCTGGGATGGAATTGCTCGAGTCTCCAAATAGCAGAAATAATAATAATAATAATAATAATAATAATAATAGCTAAGTTAGAAGCTGATATCATGTTCACAGTGCTTGTTTTTGTGACATGCACACTTTCCCATTAGATGACCCCATTGGCTTCCCTGTCAGTGGGGTTTAAACCTTTGTTAGAAGCAACACAGAAGACAGCCAGATGAACCAGAGACTAAACGAGTGAATGTGAACCAGTTTATATGGTTATAGGTTAGAGAGAATATAAACAAAGGAGTACTACCTACAATAGGACGGGTACATATACGTATGAACTCCATTTACAGCTTGGTACAAATAAGTAACGGAAAGTCATGTGCAAAAACACGAGTAACTTACACAAAAAAGTCTCTAAATGTTGTACATCAGCTGAGTTTCTAGTCCTGATGTGAGCTAATGAGCAAGCGAGGACATGACTGGTAAGACATGTTACTTAAACGCACATACACAAATCAGGGTTGCCAGATCAGGCGAGAGAAACAATGCCAAAAGAAGGGAATTGTCTCAAAACAATGCCAAAAAGAAGCACTACAATGTAAGTACAACTGCAAACCACTTGATTAGCTAATAAAAAACAATATTGTATATTTTCCTTTTAACTTTAGAAGTCAAACAAAACCTGAAACAATCCCTAAAACCTGCAACTTGCAACGATCAATATTTGCAAGCTTTTGTTAAAGAATCAGCCCCTAGTTGCTTAGAATAAGCAGACCTGGCAACCGTGACCCAAATGACAGTCTTCCACTACTAAACTCCCACCTCTGCTCGTGGATCTGCAGTGTTGATTGGCTGTTTATGGACAAAACGTCTGGAGCTAAAAGAGATTTTAAGTTCCTATTATAATTGTTAAGACGTCCTGGTGCCAGTACTTCCCCAGGTAAACAGTGCCCACGTAAGAAAACTGGACTCATTGGACCAGACCGCCTTCTTCCACTGCTCCAAGGTCCAATTCTGTGGACTACAGCTGCTCTTCTGACCATCCAGATCAGATCATTGAGTTTCCAGCTCTTGTCCATTGAAGCCAACACCCTGTCCTTTGCTGGTGGTTTTTCCCTCCTTGGACCACCGAGCCTTGTTGTTTCAGAGATGCTCTGACCCAGTCGTCTGCCGGTAACACGTCCACTACGAGAACAGACTGTTCATTGAACGTTGTTCGCTCTGTGAGTGGTCAAAATGTGTCTGCTCATTCATGTAAAGCGTCTGTGAATCGTGAGCTGTCTTAATACAAATGAACACTAGATGTGTGTCAAGCTCTACAGAACAGGGTTCACTCACAGGCCACCTAGCCCAGATGTACAGACTTTGTGAAGACGAAGTGGATTATACCAGGCTTTAAAGAGATTAGAGAGAAACTGCTCTTATTTTTAACAATAAGATTTAGTTTGGCCTTTATATCCACTGCAAAGAAAAAGCACAATAAAGAGAGAAATACTTTAAGAACAGGTTTCCTATGGCTGGATTGAAACCTAATCTAGTACTAAATATAAATATCAGTGGGATCTGGGAAGGTTAAAAACTACAACGAGGCCCGTTTGTAACTGCTAGAGCCGACGACACACACCAGTCGTGTAGCGATATCGCCGTGCATGAACCCGCTGACATTATGCTAATACATGCAGCGTTAGTTTGCAGCCTAAATGAGTTTGCACAATCAAACGCTGTTTATTACGATGATTAAATGCGATATTCACTCCTCCATTTATTCATCACATTAGCATAGCTCCTATTGTCTCTGACTGAACGTGTAAAGGTTCCTGCGTGGAGACGCGCCACCAAATTCCCCTCGCCGTTTCAATAGGGTTCGTTCCGGTGCGGCACTTATGATGTTAACAAATCATCAGGAGGCCGGTAAGCCAGTTACTCAGGGTGTTAGGAGGCAGGTTTTAAAAGCGCTTTCAGCACAATGAAGACTTGCGTTGGCGGCTTTTTGTTTTATGATATAGTTCTATTTGCGGAGTATTTAGCAGAGGAGAGCGTTTACTGCAGATTATGGGGTACCTTTTGGCTAATAGATGCATAAAGTTTAGGTAAGTGCTCATCCCCTTTACAGAAGCCATTGCAAAGTTGCTCAGGTACAACCAACCACCTTCCAGATCTCACACCAGGCCCTCACATCACATCGACTGTAGTGGATTTGATTACAGGTAAAAGCCGGTAAACAACCATCCAATCAACCTCCTGTCTTATGACTTCGGACACAAACAGCCAATCAGCGCTGGGCAGAGGTAGGAGTTAAAGAGCAGGAATGTGAGCAGTGTATGTGTCACCGTTGCCAGGTCTGCTTATTTTTAGAAACTTTATTTTTCTATAAAGTTTCTAACAAATATTGGTCACTATCGCACGTTTTTTTTTTTTTTAGCTAGTTTGCTTAGCCAATTTTGGCATGTTTCGCTCATGGGATCTGGAAACCCTGGTGTGTTTACTGGTCATGGCATGTTTGGACTAGAGATTGTTCTAACTCGGTTGATGTGTTTAGAGACTTTTTTTTGTGTAAGTTCCTTGTGTTTGTGTGGATGACTTTTCCTCTACTTATTTATGCCAAGCTGTAAATGGTGTCAGAAAAGGATAACACAAGGTTAAACACAAGGACAAATATGGTTAAAAACAAGGCTAAAAAAGGCTAAAAATATGGTTAAAAACAAGGCTAAACAAAATAATGGACGCAAAGTTAAACACAAGGTTAAAAAAGGATAAGCACAAGGCTAAACACAAAATAAACACAAGAATAAATAAACGAATAAACACAATATTAACACAAGACTAAACACAAGAATTTATTATTAAAATTTATTTACAAGAATAAATTAAAGGATAACCATATGCTTAAAGGGGAGGCTAAACAAAATAATGAACACAAAGTTAAACACAAGGTTGAATAAAAGGATAAACACAAAGGTAAGCACAAAACTAACACAGGGATAAATAAAATAATAAACACAAGATTGACACAAGACTAAACACAATGATAAAAATTTACAAGAATAAATAAGGATAACCACATGGTTAAAAACAAGGCTAAACAAAATATGAACACAAAGTTAAACACAACGATAAAGTCAATGCTAAATACAAGGAACAATAAAAGGAGAAACCCAAAGTTAAACACAAGGAGAAACAAAAAGAATGAACACAAAGTTAAACACAAGGTTAAATAAAAGGATAAACACCAAGCTAAACACAAAACTAACACAAGGTTAAATAAAATAAACACAAGGCTAAACACAAAACTAACACAATAGTAAATAAAAGAAAAAAAAGGATAAACAACAGGTTTAACATAAGACTAAACACAAGACTAATAATTTACAAGAAAAAATTAAAGAATAACCAAATGATTAAAAAGAAGACTACACAAAAGGATGAATACAAACTTATACACAAACAAAAGACGAAACACATGATTAAACACAAGGCTAAATAAAAGGATGACTACATGGTTACACACAGGGCGAACCGCAAGGATGAACACATTGTTAAACACAAGGTTAAACAATATAAACACAATAATAAACAAAGGGATAAAAAAAACAACAACAAGAGTGAACACAATTAAATACCCTTTATATTCACATTACAGTAGCCTAAAAACACTGTGACTATGGTCATGTCCAGTCAACGACCTGTCCAGGAACCTACCCAGAGGCCAGCGGAAACTTTGAAGGCCTTACAAGCCTTTGTGACTGAGATTGGTCAAACTGTGCGTGCGACAACAATCTCACAGAGCTTTACACAAAGCTGGTCTGTATGAAAGAGAGGAAGAAAGAAGCGTATTCTGAAAAAGTGCCACGCTGAGGCTCGATAGAGCTTCTGATGCCGTGCAGCAATAGGCTTTGAGTAACTTTAGAACTATAAAGCATCCGACAGTCCAGCAGCAACACACGCCATCCCTATAAATAGTTTCAGATCAGATGTGATGATCCAGCTGCTGCCCTGCAGACCCACGGTTCACGTGACAGACAGCATGTCAGTGTAATTGTGGACATAGTGGAGCAGAGCTGCGCTGAGAAGCTGCTTTGGGTATTTCAAATCTAATCACACATGTCACTTTAAAGCTTTCTGTGATGGCGAATTGGCAATCAAGAGCAGCGGGGAAATGCCATTTGGGAAATTAGCTTAGTGCGCGCTGCCAGTCAGACAAACTCTTGCTTGCTTGTCCACTTAAAGTGCCGTGTGAGGCCTAAAGCTGATCAAATGTAATGTGGGTGGTGTGTAGACTGCTTAAAATCAAAACGAATACGAGTCATAGCTTAAAATGGAACGGATTGGCATGTAGAAGGGTTTAAAGTACTTTGAGATGAATGTTACGTCAAGTGTCTGCAGGGGGCACCCCTGGTCTGCTCACACTACCACAGACCCAGCTCCCTAGACCCAGAGGCAACCTTGAATCTCAAAAAGTGGACGCCAGACAGTATCAGAACTCAACCCTACACCAGGACAGTGCCAACAGGGGGTCGGCCTTCAGACAGAAGCACACTCAAGCTGAAATTGGCACTGACTGGCCAATTGGCACTGACTGGCCACTGACTGGTTGGTATTTCAGATGCAGACATGAACTCTGAGACAGGAGCTCTGAGGCCTGAGTTCCGGTGCTGCCTTTCCAGGGGCTTCCACCCTCCAAGTTTCAGAGTTCCTCCGGTCTATCTAGTAGACAGGGTCTGTGGTAGTGCAGGTTGCCCCTGCGTGACACCAATCTAAACTAATGAGCTAATCTTAATACTTCTATTCAGAAATACCCAACAGGATAGAGATTAAATTTAAATAATCATGCAAATCTATTCATACACAAGTTATCACAGTGCAAATGTATCCTTCTGGTAAATAGTACAAATTCAGAGTCTGATACACTGGGTGGAGGCAATGAGACTGAGGTGCAAGTGGGGTGAATGATTAGCAAAAATGAAAAGAGAACAACACACACCAATGCAGACAAAAGGCTTACAGCTAGCTCCACATCACACAAGATGTAAATGAAATACACTAACAGATAAAGACCTAGGCAGAAAGACAGATAACTAAACACAAGGATAAACAAAAGGAGGAACACAAGGCTACATAAAAGCATAAACACAAGGATACCAAAAGGCAAAACAAAAGCTGAAAAACATGGTTAAACACAAGACTAAACAAAAGAATTGACACAAAGTTAGACAAAAGGCTAAACAACACATGATTTAAACACAAAGCTAAACAAAAGGGTGGACACATAGTTAAACATAAGGTTAAACAAAGTTAAACACAAGGTTAAACACATGGCTAAACACAAGGCTAAAACAAAATGATGAACACAAGTCTAAACACAAGACTAACACAAGACCAAATAAAAGGATAAACTCAAGGATAAAAACAAGGTGAAACCCAAGGTTAAACAAAAGGGTAACAAGGCTAAACACATAGTTCAACACAAGGATAACAAAAAGCTAAACAAAAGCTGAGACACATGGTTAAACACAAGGCAAAACAAAAGAATGGACACAAAGTTGCACACAAGGCTAAACAAAGTTACACACATGATCAAACACAAGGCTAAACAAAAGGAGGGACACAAGGGTAAACAAAAGTGAAACACATAGTTAAACAAAAGACTGAACAAAAGCTGAAACACATGGCTAAATACAAGGCTAAACAAAATGATAGACACAAAGTTAAACATTTACATTTACAGCATTTAGCAGATGCCCTTATCCAGAGCGACTTACAATTGATACAGTCTTACAATCCAAGCAATTGTGGGTTAAGGATCTTGGCAGAGGTGGGATTTGAACCCTGGACCTGGTCTGTAGTCCAGTATCTTAACCACTAGGCCACCACAATCCCCCACACAAACACAACACAACAAAAGGTTAAACACAAAACACAAGGGTTAACAAAAGGAGGAACACAAGGGAAAACACAAGGGTAAATAAAAGGATAAACACAAGAATAAACAAAAGCTTAAAACAAAATGATGAACACAAAGTTAAAAACAAGGCTAAACACAAAAAAGAATAACCATGTGGTTAAACACAAAATTAAACACCCAATTAAAAACAAGGCTATTGTATAAACATAATGATAATAAAAGGAAGGAAACAAAGTAGGTAACCCTGGAAGACACCAAGCTAACATAACAAACAAACAGGCACAACAAGCACAATAATCAGCAAAGTAACGCAAGTACAAACCGGGACATAATGACAACATCCCACAGAGAGCAAGATGGGTTTCCAGATGGAATTAGACAGGTGGCAATGGAATACGAAAAGGGTCAGAAGCTGTGCAGGAATCTGTGTAGGATGATGTGGGCCAATAGAGGCTGCAAATGGCATTCCATCCTGACAGAATCCTGTTTCCATGGTTTCTTATGATGGGATGATTCTTACATCATTCCGGCTATTAACTAACACTTAAACAAATTATTATTATTACTATTATTTCCATGTTTCAACCCTGATTTTCCTGGTTTGGGTCACAGGAGGGTCTGCTGGTGCCTATCCCAGAGAACACAGGGTGCCCTGGGTGGGAGTCCATTCCATGTCTGGCTGGGGTTACTGTTGCAGCGCCAATATATGATCCCCTGAAGAATCTCACCTCCCTCATAACGACATCCATTGTATCCATAACAATGAGCTGATTGTGCTTCCCTTCCACGACCGCTGGACGTTTCCGATTAGAAACCGACACTGCTTGTGATTCAGGTCAGATAGGCGTCTGTTGGGACGGACTGAACCCCGGGGAGCCAGAGAAGATGCAGGAAGTGGAAGGAAGCAGAGGGTGAAGTTCAGTCTCACGGAATAACCTCCTAAATGTGCCAGGAAGCATCGTGCAATCACTCAGCGATATTAACCACGAGAAAAATAGAGAGAACAAAGCCTGGCTGAGCAATCCCAGCATGCCACTCTTCTGTTGACTTCACAGATGCAATTGAGTCCAAAGTGCAACTGAATTAGAGAAATTTGATTCTTCGCTTTGTTGTTGCACCGAGCTGGAAACATGGCTAATAGGTTTTTTTACACATGGCCCCTTCGGAGGTAATTAACGCTCCAGTGTTATTCAAAGCGATCGATCGCACCACGAGTGCTGATGCCTTCATTTTTGCTGTCTCTCAGGTGCAGACGTGTGAGTGGATGGATGTAAGGAAGCCACACATCTTCATCAAGACAACATTCTGAGAGGTTTAATTCCTCCTGTCATAAACACATGCTGTGTGCGTTCCCAAGTGAACCCTGAGTCACCGACTGAAGCTCTGATAAAAGCACAGTCTGTGGCTACGCTCTCACGCCGAGGGATTCCACACTGAATTGTTCCAGAGATAGCAGGGCTTGTTAGTCAGCTAGTAAGCTAGCCGATTAGCTTGAGCTCCCTCTGTGAAGGATGCTTTCATCTTTAACAAAAAAGGAAACAGAAGTTGATTTACTTTCAGAGATTTCTATCTTTTATATGTGCAAAATAAAACGTTTTTAATAGAAAATACCACTGATCCTAATGCTGCTAACAAATCTGCACTTAATCTGGGGACGAAGTTTTCCATTTGATCAGTTCCACTTCCCATAGAGAAGCACTTTGTAGTTCAACAGACTGTAGTCCATCTGTTTCTCTACATTTTTTTTAACACAGTGCCCAGGAACTGAACATCTGGACTTAAAGACACTGGCAAGGAACCCAAATTCCTGGTTGTAATGGAGGTGTCAGAGAACGGAATATCTGAACAGAATGACGTTGCCAGGTACCTAAAGCCTGGACCTAACAACGGTGCCAGGGAACCGAACATCTGGACGTAACAACAGTGCCAGGGAACCGAACATCTGGATTTAACAACTGTGCCCCCAGGGAACCAAAAGCCTGGACTTAACAACAGTGTCCAGGAGCTAAAATTCTGGCCTTAACAACGGTGCCAGGAAGATGAAAATCTGGACAGAATGACAGTGCCAGAGAACCAAACATCTGGACATAACAACGGTGCCAGTGAACCATACGTATTGACTTAACTATGGTGCCAAAGAACGAAACATGTGGACTTAATGACGGTGCCAGGGAACTGAAAATCTGGACATAATGACAGTACCAGGGACCAAACTCCTGGACTTAATGATGGTGCCAGAGAACAGAATGTCTAGTCTTAGCAAAGGTGCCAGGGAACTGAACATCTGGACATAATGACAGTGCCAGGGACCAAACGCCTGGACTTAATGATGTTGCCAGGGAATAGAATGTCTAGTCTTAGTGAAGGTGCCATGGAACTGAACATCTGGACACAATGACAATGTCAGGGAGGTGAAATTCTGAACTTAATGATGGAGCCAGGGAATGGAACATCTGGACATAATGATGGTGCCAGGGAATCGATGTCTGGACTTATTAACAAAGTAATAATAATAATAATAATAATAATAATAATAATTCTTCTTCTTCTTCATCTTCTTCTTCTTATTATATCGATTACAATCATGATGATAACAACAACAACAATAATAATAATTATTATTATTCTTATAATAATAATAATAATAATAATAATAATAATAACAGCAACAACAATAATAATAATTATTCTTATTGTTATTATATTAATATTAATAATAATAATAATAATAATAATAATAATTAGTTAATACAAACAATCCCAATATTTCCCATACAAACTGTCTTTAAAATTTACAACAATACAAATGTAAAATTAACCCAAATACCCAATATGTCTTTTCTTTTTTATCACTTAGTATTAATACAACAGGCCCAACTGAATAATAATCTACCCTGATTACAATTATTCTAGCCGGTTGATTAATTACTGATCAGTTTATCACCGTTTGATTCCACGGGGCAGAGAGGGAACTCCATGGTGTGAATCTGATTTGCTGGCTTTGGTGGGTGTGGTGTGGAATCTGTAATGAAGAAAGAAAAGCCGGAGGAAGAAGTGAAACCACAGGGAGCATGTGCAAAGCAGGAGAATCATAATCAGCTCCATCAGTGCCATTATCACAATTATAATCAGGGTACGAGGCTAAGAAACAGCTTTCATTAGCCTTGTTATTGGTGCACTAACCTGCAGAGACAGGTGGCGCCTGATACCTCGTCAAAATGGGCATCCAAGATGTGGATTATTACGGGTTTTGCTGTCGAGATCATGTTAAACCTTTTTATGTCGTGTTTGTATGAGTTCATTATGGTCCAAACATGCTTCCTGTTACCATATATGGGCATGCCATCGTAAGGGGGCACATGGGGGCATTGAGACAGCAGTCAAGTATTATTATTATATGACTTGCTTTTCTATTTTATTTGACTTATAGGAAGCACAGCACCAAGACAGGTCCGATATCTTAGGTTGCTGTCTCTAGGGGGTTTGGTATGTTCTCCCTATGTCCAGTACAAAGACAGAACCTCATGGTCAAGGATAAACCTACAACAGCTAGTGGCCAAACAGATAATGGCTGATATAAATTCAATAAGCAATTAGGGAGCAAGCTGTGGAAGGAGAAATGGGTCAGAGGGGAACTATGCACTCAGATGTGGGCCAAAAGCAGCTGAGAAGAGAGCGTTTTCAGTGGGTGAGCTAGCATTTTAGCAGTGTTTTGCAGTGTAAAATGTTTATATACCCTCTCCTTATTATACTTGATGAAAAAAAACCTGCTCGACTATAATCTGATCCTTTATGCTTTTATACCAATAGCACACAAGCTGGTAGCGTCTCACATTCAAAGCTGCAGTGTTGACCTCGCAGCTGGAATACAATTATTCCCCATGAGCGAAAAAGTGAAGGAAGAAAGAGGACTGAAGTGAAAGCGATGGCAGAGATTATGGCGGATTCAGGAGCTTCCTCGCGGGAGGCGCTCTTTATAGCTCACATAAAAGCAGATCTGTCAGTGCTATCAGGTATACATCATAACAACAACTTCCACACTCAGCTCTTTCTGCATCTCTGGAGCCTCAGAAAAAAAAGCAGATAGATGGATGTATTGTTCCTGCAGAGCAGTGCCACTCAAACCTTTTATCAATAGGGCCACAATGGGACGCCAAAGTGGCCAAAAGTCTCCCAGACCACACTCATGCATTAAAGTAGAGCAATAATAATCCTGAAGTACAGAGACGGGTAGAATAAGAACATTGGCACT
Organism: Ancistrus triradiatus; assembly: GCA_025084515.1. NCBI lineage: Eukaryota > Metazoa > Chordata > Actinopteri > Siluriformes > Loricariidae > Ancistrus > Ancistrus triradiatus. The sequence goes on along the minus strand of JAJAGP010000008.1, from coordinate 1,833,530 downwards.
GTGAATTGATTTTACATTTTTATCTGCCCAGTTCTCCACGCTCACAACATCCCCCACTATTGCACTCAGTTCTCCAGTGTTTTTTTCAGTTTCTTAATAAAACTCTGCTCTGTACCGGTGTCTAATGTTCATCTCTCGCTTTCTGCACTTTCAAGCATGTCAGTTCTTGATAAACCCAAATATGACTGAAACCGGGCAAACAATAACCTACTGCTCAAGTCCGTTAAGCACCAGAGATGTGAACTAACCTACCGCTCTGACACACAGCAGGAAACTCGGTTTTTAAGTTTGGACTAAATCATTTTCAGTGTCTTGGTTAAAAATAAGCAAAGTTAGAAATAAGCAGACCTGGCAACTGTGTTGGGTTACGCCTGCGTGCATGCGCAGACTGAGAAAACCGATTGAAATCTGACAAAGGGGATACATGCACTGAGAAATCCGATTACTGAGCTCAAATCCAGCTCTGATTTCCAGACATTATAACTGATAAGATAACTGCAGAAATCCGATTAGGATTGGATTGTTAAGTGTGTGTTTGCACATTTAATGATGGCAAGCCATCCTGGCCCAGATGCAGCAAAACACCACCACGTGTCACAGATGCTACGAGGGCCGACGGTTCACTTAGTGCCTAATATAATCCGTGTTTATCGTGTGCTGTTGTAAGGATGTAATGAATGAAAAAACCTTACAAATAAAAACGTAACTTTTTTTGGAAAGGTAACAACCTAATCCTGCCATGATCAGCACTGTGCAGCACTACTGCTTCCCAATCAGCCACGAGTTCCCGGTGTCTTTCTAAAACTCTATACTCCATCCTTAATTGGCATTGTCATGCCAGGCTGGCCAAGCTCTTATCCTCTGCAAAATGCAAAGGTCACAGGGAAGGAAAATGCCACGTTGCATGTCTAGAACCCGTGCGTTAGTTCATTAAAAGTGTGTGAGACACGGCCCAAGCTTAGGAGACCAAAGAAATTGTCACCGAAGAGATGAAAGGCAACACGGTGACAAAACTTCAGCCTTGTGACGGTGTTCTTTCCTTTTAAACCCCCGTCACTTCAGAGCCCGGGGATTTGTCACCGAGTGCACGCGATATGTAAATAAAAAGAACATGCCGTTCACGTTTAATGTTTTGACGTGTTCACTCCTTTCTGGCCTTGCGATGCCAAACAATCTGATGCCCAGTAACAGCCTCAGCCTCTGGGACGCTTTATGATCTGCACATGCGCACGTATTAAAGGCAGAACGCTCGTCATTCTAATTATAAAACAGCACTTCAATCAAAATCCACTCCTGATTAAGTACGCTTAATTATGCAAGGCTAACAATGTTCACATTTACTAATAGCACTGACATTTAATCATAATTACTAAGCCCCATAAACACCTAACATGACCTGAGCCTTCAGGGAAGCCAGAATATTTACAGAGATCATTTTTTAATTAAAATGAAATGTGTTATCCCTGCGTTATTCTACAGAACGCGCTTAATGTAAACACATTTTTCAAATTGATAGAAATCATTGCATAGCTGGAATAAAGTTCCTAATAAAGTTCCTAACAGTGTAAGCAGACAAACTTTCAAATTAAATTCATATAAATCATTGCCTTTGTCCCTGAACTTTAATTTTTGTGAATATCCCACAGCATGGCAAATAAGCACTTTCATTTCAGGATTTGACTGAAATAAACTGGATTGAACTTGTTAGGCAAGGCTAAGCAAACTTTGTGTTATATGGTGACATACTACTACTACTACTATTACTACTACTACTAATACCAGTAATAAAATTAAAACTATAATAATAATAATAATAATAATAATAATAATAATAATAATACCAGTAATACAATTAAAACTATAATAATAATAATAATAATAATAATAATAATACTAGAAATTAAATTAGAACAATAATAATAATAATAATAATAATAATAATACTAGAAATTAAATTAGAACAATAATAATAATAACAGTAATATTAATACTAATAATAATATAGTAGTAGTAGTAGTAGTAGTAATAATAATAATAATAATAATAATAATAATAATAATAATAACAGTACTACTACTAATCATAATAAAAAATAAAAACATTAATAATAATAATAATAATAATAATAATAATAATACTAGAAATTAAATTAGAACAATAATAATAATAACAGTAATATTAATACTAATAATAATATAGTAGTAGTAGTAGTAGTAATAATAATAATAATAATAATAATAATAATAATAACAGTACTACTACTAATCATAATAAAAAATAAAAACATTAATAATAATAATAATAATAATAATAATAATAATAACAATAATAATAATAATAATAATAATAATAATAATAATAATAATAATGGAGTAAAGTGTTATGGAGGGCTGGGCTTATCCAGCAGCACAGGACACAAGGCAAGGCACATGCACCCCCACACTCACTCATTCATACTGTGACTTGCACTTTTAAGAGGCCAATGTCCTAATGCATGTCTTTGGAATGTGAAAGCTTAGAATCCAGAGGAGATGTAAACTCCACACTCCACACTCAAAACAACTGTTTGTTATTTTATTGATTGTTTGTTGTTCCTGCTACTTTTCTCTCATTAATTCATCCCCTTCTTTATCATTATATCTCTTAATCTTTGCATCACACATGCAAAATTTCCACGTTATTTAATTTGCCAGTCAATAATCCAGGATGCAGCAGGAAGCTGAAGCTGTAATTAAGTTCAAACATTATAAGCTGAGATTTAGAACGCCACTCAGAGGAGATGTGGGACGTTTAACCCCGTTAGACGCCGCCGCCTGCAAAGCTTCAGGTGTAAACATGTGAACTTGTGTTGCTGCGCTGATTATCTGTGTGGGTGACGTTTGCTGGGGAGCTTTATTAAGTTGTTGGTCTCGGATGGTGCTCTGTAATCACTGGTAATAAGGTAAACGTCGACTTTTCGCTGCTTTGGTGGAACTAATTGAAGCTCTCTGGAAATAATGGCAGTGTTTAACAGGGGTATGTTGAGTAAAGAAGAAAAATAACAACCAGTAACACAATAACCTATACAACATTGTACATGATAGACTACACTATAGCTACTGAACATTTCTTGTTTTGTATCTTGGTTTTTGTTTCAAGTATGAAACAAAGACGAGAAACAAAGACGAGATACAAAACAAAAACAGAATACAAAACAAACACGAGATACAAAATGGAGACGAAATACAAAACAAAGTCAGAATATGAAACAAAGACGGAATACTCAGGGATCTAGAATCTAGATATAGATCTAGAGTCTGATCTTCAGAGCACATTTGTGGAAGTGCATCATGGCACAAACAAAGGAGATTTACGAGGAGCTCAGGAAGAAAAGGTTATTAAACCACCTCTAAAAAGTTTGGACCCCTCCAATCAAATGGAGGATTGGTGGACCAACAAAGATCACTCCAAGAGCAAGACATGTAACGGTCCACAAGGTCACAAAGGAACCTGGGGTAACTTCTAAGCAACTAAAGGCTTCTCACATTGGCTGATGTTAATGTTCATGAGACCACCATCAGGAGAACACTGAACAACAAAGCCTCTTCTATCCAAGAAAAATGTCGCTGATCATCTGCAGTTCATTAAAGATCAGGGGGACGATCCAGAAGGTCACTGGCAAAGAACTTTATCCCATCTGTGAAACATGGCGGTGGTAGTATCATGGTTTACTGTTTTGCAGCATCTGGGCCAGTACTGCTTGCCATCACTGATGGAACAATTAATTCTGAATTATAGCAGCAGATTCTAAAGGCAAAAATCAGGACATCTGAGAAGGTGGGTCATGCAGTGAATCCCTAAGCACACAAGTTGTTCTACCAAAGATCGGTTAAAGAAGAATAAAGGTAACATCTTCGAGCGGCCAAGTCAAAGTCCTGACCTTAATCCAATGGAAAGCAAGCAGTTCACATGAGGAAACCCACCACCATCCCAGAGTTCTTTGTGGCGGTACGGGCTCAAATTCCTCCTATATAAAACATGTTTACTCTCTAAAAGTCCCCTGTCAGTGTGGCTGATTTAAAACTTGTCACCGCTCGGTTAAATGGCTCTGTGTTTGCGTTCCCTTTCCGCCCCTCTCCTCTCATAATTACGCCCGAGCTGACGTGAACCTGCCCCGAGACTTATTGCACTCTCTCCAAATGTCAGCAGCTTGTTGCAGGCTCCTCTAATTAGAGCGCTCTAAACGCCAGCGCCACTTTTTTCCGTTGCTATCGATCTCAGCTCGCTTTCTCACTTTTGTCATCGCAGATGGTCTCGGAGTGACAATCAGTGTCTGTCAGACGGGCCTGGGGTTGAGCCTCTGCAAAATCCACGAGTGATGTGAGCGAAACAGTTTTGTTTTCTCTTTTTAATATTTTATTTTAATGCGTAATCATTGAGAGTGTAAAGAAAAGTCACGCTAAAAAAGAGTAGCTTCTAAAATATGTTTACACCCCTTGTGTGGTGACACCACAAGAATGTGATGTTAAATCCTGGATTCTTTGGTCAGAAGATGTTCATTATTACCACGTTTGTGCATGTTGGATTCTGACTGGCTGGAAGGAGTTTATTTGGTTTCTTGATACAGCTAAGCTGCACAGTCCTGACTTCAGATTGGTCAGAAGGTGTCGAAATGTTTTCTCTATACAAGTGTCCTGTTAAATCCTAGATTCTGCTCGGTCAGAAGGTGTTATATGGGGGCACCTACGGTCTGACTTGACATCCAAGTAGGAAAAGAACTTATTTACATAATGACATTTTGACCAAATGTTCTGCACCTTTACTAAACCTCTACAAACCCTGTGTGGATGATCTGGACTTCCTACATGTAAGGGCTTAAACTTATTGTTTTCTAGAAATTACGTGCACCAGTGGTGTTAAATTCTGGATTCTGATTGGTCAGAAGATGTTAATAATGACCATAATTGTGCGTATTGGATGATGATTGGTTGGAAGGTACATTCATAACGTAAGTAAAAGACCAAAATCCAGAAACCCCTTCAAATGGAGGGATAACGAAGCGACGAAAGTGTCTCTGGCTCAGTGCTGAATAAAGTCACCACTGAGCGGCAGCCTCACACAATCTACCTCTAATTTACACACACACACACACACACACACACACACACACACACACACACACACACACACACACACACACACACAGACAGTATGAAGCACTAAAGAGCCGGGCGGATGTTGTGATGTTATTGATCTGACGTGCCCCCCCCTCGGGCTCAGTTCTGTTAGCGTTTGAAATAGCGAGAAAGTGCAAAAGATTAGAGGTGACAAGTTGGGGCAAATACCCTACAGGGCTCGTTAGAGGGGTCAGATATGATCAAATGTTGTGTGTTCGCGTTTACGGCGTGTTTAGCGCGCGCCGGAGGATTGAGGACTCCCGAACATCCATATGAGAGCTGAATTAGAGGGAGGTCACAGCCACGGGAACCCGAATTCAGTGTGTGTGTGTGTGATTGTGTTTTTCTGGAGAGGTGTTGCTTGTATTTAAATAGTAAAGAAGCTGGAACACTAAAAGAAGGAACCCTCAAGACTCGAACCAGAGCCCCTGGCCGTTTCTCAATACCAAGTACGCGAAGTACGGACTCGCGTACTTCCTAAGTCTGTACTAGGACGTTCGACTCGCAAGTACATACTCCCGAGGACGGGAGAACGCAGTTCGGTTATTCTACAATTGGAACAGCAGGTTTATTTTTCACACATAGATAAAACATGTTGTATAAATCCTGTCAGTGGTGGAAGAAGTGCTCAGATCTTTTACTTTCCATTAAACAGTTTAATCTACGTGTAACAACGGACCAATCGCATTTAAGCATAAAATAGAAACCTTCCCAAACATAAGCCAGCACCAAACAAGTCTGATTTTAGAAGGTAATTTAATTATGAACTTCAATTTACATCACAGTTCATATTTAGAATACAGGCTGAACAAATAACACATATAATGCATAATAAATATGTTAATAGCTTCCCGTCACATCTCCGAAATCGTTTGAGCATTTTTTTAATGTAAGCTTTATCTTGATAAACTGACCGCATAGTTGAATTTTAAACAACTACATTCTCGCCTAAAAAACTTTTATAACTTCATTTTGTGACACAATAACAGTGTTACTTCAGAAATTATACATCCAGTATGGAGTTCTCTCATCCGGCATTACCGAGCTGGCAATGCATTGTGGGACATTTCGTTGTTCAAGTACGCACAAGTCTGCATCAATGCATCCTCGGTAATATGGGCGGATCGAGAACACATCCGGGGATTTGGAGCGTACTTGGTTAGATACGAACTTGGAAATGGAACAGTACTTGGGCTGCCACTGATGACGTTTCACAAGTACACGAGAACACAAGTACAGAGAAACGGCCCCTGTGATGGTGGTGGTGGACCTGAGTATTAGACGACTGCGCCACCCTGTGGCCCAGTCCCTACCGGGAAACGAGCGCTGCTGCACGTGCCTACGGTAATGTCTCTAAAACGTCCGTTTCGGTGCTTGTGCTGGTCCGGGATTTTGGTCTCATATTTCTGAGCAAATGTAAGTTTTTGATCTCTGTGGCAAGAGAGCAACAGATCAGGGAAACTAAATCAGCTTTCGCTTTCAATTTCAACTGAATCCAAGTATCGTCAGCAGCGATAATAAATATTCATGTCAGTCTGATAAAGAAATGAAAAACATTTCAACCAGTAGCCATATTGCTTGGACAAAATAGTTCGGGCTGGCTGTCTGGGAAAGAAATTTAGCAATCAGCACGAAATCAATAGGCGAGGAAATCAACAAAATAACCTCGCCTCACACCCCTTATACTAAGCCACACAATGACCCATAGTCCAAAATCGTTCATTTTCCGCTCACTTGTACTCTAATCTAACAATTCTGAAAGGATATCTGAACTGACAGCTTCTTAAATTCTCTTTATACACAACAAAATCCAAAGAAATTGTAGGTGCCAAGTCAATTTTTCATCAATAAATGTCCAAAAACATGATCATATCAAAATTTTTCTAGCAACTACATATCAAATGATGACATATCTGAATAGCCTGGGGTCTCCTGAAGATATTTTGCAATTGTCCAAAACAAACTGTCCAAAAAAAGTGACCGGAAATCGGTTTAAGGCTTAAGGTTAACCTGTATGCCACGGTGCACCACAGCCTGGATGAGTGGTGCGTTTTATTTGAATCATAAAAGGTGATGATCATGTGATCCTGCTCCTCGGTGAGTTTTATGAGACTCGGAAGCCACATTCACTTGCCTGACACGGCGCGATGAAATTAAGTCGATTGCGAGCGGTGCAAATTGCATTTCGAGTGTCATAACGTGGTTGGCGTTACCCGTCGAGCATAAATTCGCTCCTGCGAAACGACGATATTGCATTTCGGCGCCGAGCGGGTCTCGCTAAGCAGACGTTTATTTGTTAATTATATATTTGATGCCGTCCCCATTGTTTTTGCGGCCGGCACTGGCAGGCAGGAGTTAATGGAAGCGGCAGACAGAGAGCCACCGTGTGCCGTGAGCTTTATTGACTTGAACTCGGTTCAGGCCTGAGAGGGATGAAAGAAAACACACAAAGCTCACTTCGGCTCGACACTCGATCAGGACGTGACTGCACTGCCGATACCAAGCTTTGTGAGTCCACAGTGTCACACTCGGGTCCCGTACGGGTCCAGATCTACAGATAGTTGTGTTTTCTCTCTTCTGACACACTCAGCCGTGGGGTCTGGGCATAATGAAAGCTTCTCTGTACTAAATAACACCTTTTCAATTTGGCGGATTCATTTTGTGTGTCAAATTTGCGGCATTTACACCAACAGGGCGGCGCCAGAGTGATCTTTCTTTCTTTTCATACCCAGATTAAACCCACACAGACACAGAGAACATGCAAATCCACACAGGCAGCCAGGGCTCAAACCAGGATCTGGACCAGACCATCTTCTTCCAATGCTCCAAATTCCACTTCTGACACTCAGGTGTACACTCTCGTACGGTGTAACTCTGACCAGTTTCCGTCTCACATTGGCCGATGTTAATGTTCATGAGACCACCATCAGGAGAACACTGAACAACAAAGCCTCTTCTATCCAAAAAGAGCGTCGTTGATCATCTGAAGTTCCTTAAAGGTCAGGGCGATGATCAAGAAGGTCACTGGCAAAGAACCTTATCCCATCTGTGAAACATGGCGGTGGCTATTCAACCCCTGTGTGACGCCTGATCCTGTCAGAGGGTACTTCTGGGACTCAGTAGTGGGCTATAAAATGCCCCGTGCCATCCAGTGCACCAAATAAAAACATTTTTCCTTCATTTTTTAACTCCTGGTCAGGGTCACAAGGATACTGGCGTCTTTCCATAGAGCCCACAGGGCATATCTTTCCCTGGGGGGGTCTCTACTCCATGGCAGGGCTGGGTATGGGTAGCTGTTGCACCCCTACTCATGGTACCAAGTCATTTAGTAGGTAGCCTTATCTTTATCTTACAATCCAAGAAACTGTCGGTCAAGAGACTTGCTCAAGGTCCCAACAGTGGTAGCTTGACTGTGCTGGGATTTGAACCTTGGACCTTCTGGTCCACAGTCCAGTACTTCAACTGTTCTGCCACCACAGACACATGACCAGCCTCCTCTTCATCAGATATAGTCATGTGGCACCGGACCTGGTCAGAAGGCACCACCGGGACTTGAACCCATATCCCTGAGGTGACGGTGTAGCGTTTTAGACAGAGCACCATTTTAATTAGTTTAATATCTTTATTAATTTCGTTATTTGACTGAACGTAACTGTAGTTGAAATGCACAATTGCAGTGTTAAAAATCTAAAACCTTGCAATGCATTATGGGATTTGTAGTTCTTTGAGGTACAGTTCCATACACTCCCCTTTTACCACTATTTGACTGCTTTCCTTTCTTAAAAAAAGTAAGAATTATGTGCTGATGACTCGTGCTGCTGGCTTGTTGAATGGGTCCGACACGTTTTTGTTTGAGGATTTCACGCCAAATCCCTTACGACCTCGGATTCCCACGCTATAGAGGAAAACTGGTTTTGCCACTGATACAAAATCCCCAGCAGAACTCCTGCCAGACACGAACAGCATTTAGCCCGGGGCAGGGAGACGGTGTCGAATGACCTCACCTGCCTCTTCTCATACTCTTCATTATCAGCTTTAGGCTGCAGCGTGTCATAACCGTCACGCTAGAGCGTAGGGGCGACGTCGAGCGGGCGTGTGAATGACAGTTAATATCTGCACGCTGTTTAGCAGAGCCGAGGAATCCTGACAGACTTATTTTCTGAAATCCGGAGATACGGTGTATTATTTCTGCCTTCTGTGTCTTTGTATTCATATTAATAACAGTGCTGGGTTCTGTTATATGCCTAACACTTAAAGGATCCCTCATCACATAACTATAAATCATTTAGTAAGAAATTGTCTCATCTTTACGTTTGTTTTTATTATTCATTTCACGTTCTTTAGCTCAACCCTTTCCATCGCTGGGCAGGAAGGCAGCCTCCCTATTTTCATGTGGCGGACCAGGGGTACCCCCTGTACAGATAGGTCTTCCTTCTGTGAAAGTGTGGTGGTCCAGTGGTTCAGATGAGAAGGGCAGGGGTTCATATCCCACCTCTGCTTTCCTGAAATGCTATTAAGACATATTATTAGCACGATAAACTAACAATTGGGACGATATTGTATTAAAATAACATGCATTCATCCGTAACTGTCTGTAATTAAAGAAGGTGACCAAGACTCGACAGATGAACCTCCAGCCTCATATCTGGCACCCTCCCAAATTATTTGATTAGGACGAGAATGAGTAGTGCAGAAATGTAAGTCCGGTAATGACCTGGACCGGTGTGGGTTAAGCCTCGCAATAAAAGAGGAATTAGTGCCTCGGAGGAGCTTCAAGAGGCTTCTCGTCGTCCACCGTGCCGCTATCTGTCATTTTAATGGGGGTGAAGGTAATATTGAGCTCGAGGATATAACCCTCGCTGGGGTTTCAACCTTTGGTGGAGAAAGATTAAAGGTAATTCTTGATTTTTTTATTTATTTAAGAAGCTCTGCATATATCCAGGGTTAGAGCTAAAGCTCATTTCTCAATAAGCTGGGATATGTTTTGTTTAGATGGACCCGTGCGCTTGGCTGTTTTTGGAACAGACCAATGAATCATCGTTCCGTCGTTCAGACAAGAGCGTGATACGGATTAGGAGCCAGCTCACGTCGAAATAAAGCTGAACAGAGCCTGAGGCAACACGGCATAACATGTTTCAGCTTTTTCTCAGGTTTCATTCCTGTGTTTTCCAGGGATAGACAGCGAAGTCCCCATGACCCTGACCCTGGTGGGGCGGTGGTTGGCACTGCAGCCTCAGATCCCTAGGAATCTCCAGTTTGATTCCCAGCCTGGACTCAGGGGAGGTTCTGGGAGGGACCAGTCCCCTGTGGCCACAAGCTCGGCCCCCCCACAACCCCCCAAAATGAAGAGTGAGTTAATTGATCAATCCTCAATGCCTGTAATTTGCGTTTAGTTTAGAGAGTAATTGGCCAAAGCCACTGGCTCCAGCCTGCCCCCCCTACTTGAAGTGGTCTAGAATGGTCACGGCCTGGACTTCGCCTGTGTGGTGTTTTGTATGTTCTCCTCTTGTCTGCAGTAGTTTTCTCAGGGTAATCCACATTCCAAAGACATGCTTTAGGTCAGTTGGAACCTCTAATACATCCCAATGTGAGTGTGTGTGCACATGGAGCACATGGACTGAAGGATGGACCCTGTCTAGGGTTGGTTCTTGCCTTGCCTCCTTGCTACTGGTTATGCCCTGGCTCCCTGTTACCATGAATTGGATTAAGCAGGTTTGAAATGAATGAATTAATGAACGAGGAACCCAGGTTGCCTGCATGTACACCGATTTCTTGCACCTCCCTATCTATCGTTGGCTTGACTCCTCTAAACTGCCTGTAGGAGTGATGAGTGAATGTGAGATGCCCTACAACGGACCGGATCCCCATCCAGACCACTCCCATAAAAAGGCAGACCCCCGTCTGGAGCAAAATAATTGGAATGGACAAGTGTTAAAGCGTATTTTTTTTGGGAAGCCGGCTGTGATCTTCACACGCTGCATTTTAGCAGACGTCAAGCCCTGTTTCAAAAGCTGTCTCTGCACCTCAACTGCTTAATGCCTCTAGGGAGTGAAGGGAGCACAGTAGGGTGCTGTGACTCGGAGTTGGAAATATTTGATCGTGGATGTTTCGGAGTGCCGTTGATATGAGGTAAACGTCGTAGGTCGTCAGTCATACAGAGCCTAAGGCTCTTCTGTGTGAGAAGCAGCTGTTGAAGGAGTCGACGCCAAATAAGGTGACAGTGGCAAGGAGAAATCCCCTGAGACGAACGAGGAGGGAATCTTGAAATGAGTGAGGGTTAGATGAGGAACCGGGCAATAAGATTAACTTCATAAGAGTCCTTGTCTTACACAGGCAGAACTACAACAGTTGGGCGAAATTTGGCCCTCAGTACACTTGCCAATGCCATAAGTGAGAAATAATTGCCTAAACCAGGTCATATTTGGCCCAGAACTGTCTGCTATCTGGGATTCCCCAGTGGCAGAGTCTCTCTGGATGCCCAGGTAAGTGTGCCAAGTAGTCTATTTGCAACAAACCTTGGTTGGTAGAGAAAGACAGCCATACACTAGCCTATTTGCAGTGCATAGTGTTGGGAGAAAGCGCGTAAAGCATAGCACACAAGTCACTGGACTCAGGAGCAGTGAATAAAAATTCTTTGGAGTGATGAATCATGATAAATCAATGCCGGGAGAACAGCTGCTCAGTTCAGTGGAGAGGGAATAATTAGCGATCAACCTGAAGCTGTTTTAGAAGAGAAATCATAATGATTAAAAAACTTTCCGGAGAACTGGCAACATTTTCGGGAAGGCCCTTTAAAGTGTCAGCATGTGCAACAAGCTCGATAAAGAAATGGATGGTTTGGTTTGGAAGCGCTTAATTGACTGGCACAACATCTGACCTGAACCCCATCCAACAGTGTTAAGATGGACTGGAATGGCAACTGTGTGCCCTCATTCATGCTTATGAGATGGAAAAAGTGGCCACTGCAACAGCTATGAACTGGTGTGTGTGGGTTTGGAGATGAGGAGTATAGCTGCTGCTTCAGATTTCCGCCTGCATTTAAGCCGGCGTGTTGCGTGACATTGTCTCATGCTTAGCACTGGTTTCACCTTCTTTCTGCTGAACTGCGTTAAGGTTTTGTTGTTCTTTGAGCATTTCTGTGCTGTCATAGCTGGTGTGCTTTGGTTGGACTGGTCTTACTGTTCTCCAGGGATAGGAAACTTCCCAGATGATCTGAGTCTGCTGATTTCGTATGTCAGTGCTCATCTACTTACAGTTGAGCTGGGTGAAATGGTCCAGGAGTGGTAACCAGGGTTTGAGCTCACAACCTTAAAATTAGTAGTCCTAACCACTGAGCCACCTTCCTCCAGACATGACACGGAACCTCTTTGATATTTTCCATAACAAAAGAGTAGCACAGCGAGTATTTATGCGGCGCAGTCAGATCTCGGCGCCAGCCTCTGACATGCCAAAGATGTTCTCGTCGTCTTTAATCAGCCACCAGAGAAAGCTCCTGGGAGAGAATGTAAACTCTTCGCAAAGCAAAACAGAGCCTGAAACCTCTCGGCGCACACTCTGCATGTTGACGACGTTCCGTGGCTCGGCGCGAGGTCTCAGAGTCTGACGATGAGAAATGTTCATTAGCTCGTCCCGGCGAAGTCAAAGCCACCTCGAGACGCTTTGCTGCAGCATAATTACTAAAGAAAAGACAAAAAGAAGGGAAACAAAACGATGCCAAACTTGTCAAAGCTGAGAGAGAGAGGAGGGGGGGGCAAATTAGGAGAAAACAAGCCAGTGTGAACAAGCAGGGGATGGTAGAAAGCGTAAATTTCCCCACAGGGTCGCGGCGAGTGTCCTGCAGAGAAGAAACTCAGCAAGTTCATTTAGAGAAACTAATACAAGAGACTGACTTTAATGACCACGAGTCACGTCTGCCTTAAGAGAAAGTTAGAGCTTTGAGCTTTTAATGGGTGTTTGGGAGTAAAACCTGGCTGTAATATCCCAGCCTGTGTAGCTGTGAGCTTTCTGGCAGAACGCATACGCCTGAGAAACAATGCACACTAACTGGACACTTTATTAGGTACATCTGTTCAACTGCTCTAATGCAAATATCTAGTCAGCCAATCATACGGCAGCAACTCGGTGCATTAGGCATGATCAAGATGACCTGCTGAAGCTCAAACCGAGTCTGAGTATTTCAGAAACTGCTGATGTACTGGGATTTACACACACACAGCGCCATCTGTAGGGCTTACAGAGAATGGTCAGAAAAAGAGAAAATATCCAGTGAGGGCAGCTCTCTGGGTGAAAATGGCTCGTTGATAGCTCTCGTTACAACCAAGGTACGCAGAAGAGCACACAACACGTCCAGCCTTGAAGCAAATGGGCTACTGGAGCAGAAAATTGAACGATAGAAGATTGGGAAAATGTCACCTGCAGCCCAACCATGTATCAACGGTTCCAGTTGGTGGTGGTGTAATGTTGTAGGGGATTTTCTTGGCACACTTTGGGCTCATTAATACCAACAGAGAATGGTTTAAACTCCACAGCCTACCTGAGTATTGTTGCTGATCGTGTGCACCCTTTTAAGAGTGTACCCACAGTGTACCTGGCTACTTCCAGGAGGATAATGCACCCTAATAAACAAAGCCACCAGATCTCAATCCAGTGGAGCAATCTGCAGAGAATGCACAAGGCTCTATAAATCAATGCCATGAAGATCTAAGGCAGAAGATTTCTGAAGGCAAAAGGGGGTCCATTCAAGCACTGGCAAGGTGCACCTAATACAATGGGAGTGTACGTTCATGTAAAACAGCACTGTTTAAAAGACTATATAGCAAAAACTCAATAATCACGCTAGAGGTACTCACGATGTCGGTTTGACCTCTCCGAAGAAATAGTGGTAGGAAGAAATCCATTCTCCAGTATCTCCCTTGATACACAGCAGCCGAACCCTAATGGAAAAAAAAAAGAGCTATCAGCTTTCAACACCGCTGTCTCTTAAACTTATTTATGACTTCCAACAACTTAATTACCAGCAGTAGAGGGAACAATAAAGTATCCCAGAGCAATTCCGACTAAAGCATTGTAAGATTGGAACATTTATCAATGGGCATCGGCAATTAAGCTTTAAGCTCGAAGTCCCTTGACGCTCCCGCTGCGAGAGCTGTTCCACAGAAAAATGATCGAAGAAAAGACATCAGAGGACGCCAGGGAAGCCCGTCTGAATCTGCATGTGAGAGCTAAGTATCTTCAGGTCTCCCGGCTAAACCGACACCCTGGTATCGACAAAATGCGTTCGGATGACACGGTTTTTTGACCTGTACTGGACAGAGGTCGTTGCGTAGTCAAGGTTTTGCGTAATCGTCCTCTAAGCTAGGTCATTTACTCAAGAACCGCATCGCTGCATAAACTACACTAAATATCCTGCCTCTCTTCTGTGGCCTGGTCTGAGCTCCTGGGCCATTCGAAAAATAAATCCGTCTCGACGATGCACTTCCCAGGTGGGCCACCTAATGATTTCCTGCACTTTTCTGCACTTCCTATGGTATTCTAGGCACAAAAACAAGGTTTTAAAGATTGAAATGATCGATTTGCTTCATTAAAAAGTGCAAAACGCACCCAAAATAGGAGGCTTAAGTGGATTACAGGACGCCAGGACCCTAATTAGATAAGCCGCGTAGAGTTTAAAGTAAAATCGTCTACGTTATCGAATTTACACTTAGCAGGTTACCGATGGAAATTTAATCAGGTGCAACCGAGGTGCTCAGGAGCGTCTGTTAGGCCGCCGGGGGCTCTGTATCGGATTAATTTGAGCCTGTAGATGTTGTGACGACACATGTGCTTCTGCACATCCGGACGCTTATTAAACCTTTGCAGATGTAGTTGGAGGTAAGGCTGGCATTGGTGCTGCACAGCTGCTGCCTCCTTGAGAGGACTTGAGCACGTTCTCCTCGCGTCTCCGCTCTCTCCATGAGTTGGCCCGTCTGAATTAGTAGATGCCTCGCACCCATCATTTCTATACTGTAGGCTCCTAAGCCTCCTAGGCTCAATTTATCATGTGTTTTTTCCTGTCTTTATTTATCATCATTAATCTTATCCCCAAGAGTTCGCCAGTCATAAGAGGGTTTTAAGCCGTGTCTTATTTCTGACACATGAGCTATTAAGGATCGAGCAACATGTCTAACTTCAGCTCACGTTCAAAGTTCAGTCTTGTTTTGTTTAGTGTTGACAGAGCGTGAAGAAATGGAGCTACAGTAAATTAAGTGCAGATTGAGGCTGAGATCCATCTGTGCATGTGGCAACAATCTCACAGAGCTTTACAAAAAGCTGGTCTACATTTCAAGGGTGTAAAGCCTGTAGAGACGCATCCAAACAAACTGATGGATGGAATTAACATAAAAGGTGGGTCTATGTAGGAATAAGGTAGGGGGCATATAATTATCCAACCTTGTAATTCTAGTTTACTGTAATCTTAGTGATTTATAACGGTCTTTAAGGATGAAGTACTTTAAAGGACACCAGTTGTGCGAGCATGCTTGATGTGTAAGAGCCTTAATATTATACTTGGTTATTTATGTATTGAGGAAAATGATCCAATTTTACATATTAGTGAGTGGCAAAAGTATGTGAACCTTTGCTTAATTCAATATAATTCAGAATTCATTGTTCCATCAATGATGGCAAGCCGTCCTGGCCCAGATGCAGCAAAACAGGCCCAAACCATGATACTACCACCACCATGTTTCACAGATGGGATAAGGTTCTTATGCTGGAATGCAGTGTTTTTCCTTTCTCCAAACATAACGCTTTTCTTTTAAAACCAAAAAGTTCTATTTTGGTCTCATCCGTCCACCAAAACATTCTTCCAATAGCCTTCTGGCTCGTCCATGTGATTTTTAGCAAACTGCAGACGAGCAGCAATGTTCTTTTTGGAGAGCAGTGGCTTTCTCCTTGCAGCCCTGCCATGCACACCATTGTTGTTCAGTGTTCTTCTGATGGTGGACTCATGAACATTACATTAGCCAATGTGAGAGAGGCCTTCAAGTGCTTAGAAGTTACCCTGGGGTCCTTTTGTAACCTCACCAACTATTACACACCTTGCTCTTGGAGTGATCTTTGTTGGTCGACCACTCCTGGGAGGGTAACAATGGTCAGGAATTTCCTCCATTTGTACACAATCTGTCTGACTGTCTGACACTTCCACAGACATGTGTTATGAAGAGCAGACTTTGATAGATCCCTGTTCTTTAAATAAAACAGGGTGCCCACTCACACCTGATTGGCATCCCACTGATAGAAAACACCTGACTCTAATTTCACCTTCAAATTAACTGCTAACTCCTAGAGGTTCACATAATTTTGCCACTCACTAATATGTAATATTGGATCATTTTCTTCAACAAATAAATGATCAGGCATAATATTTTTGTCTCATTTGTTTAACTGGGTTCTCTTTATCTACTTTTAGGACTTGTGTGAAAATCTAATGATGTTTTAGGTCATATTTATGCAGATATATAGAAAATTATAGGGTTCACAAACTTTCAAGCACCACTGCACTTAGTGAGTTATGAATGGCTCAGAATACTCTCATATTTACGGATCAGTTTATGTTCTACTTCAGTTATGAAACGTAAGTGAAATGTTTTTAAGTATGAGGTTACGAAGTATTTAGCGTTACGGACGTTTTGGGGACCCCACCCCAAGAGGAACCAGGCACTCTGGTGTGAGACATTTTACTGCCTTATTAAAAGGAAAAGAGGTTAAGCTGTGCATGAGAACTCAAATATTATCTCAATCTTTTCCTCGGCACTTTCTCTGATAAGAAAAAACGAACAAGGTAAGAAAAAACCCAAACGAGTCCAGAACATAATGCTGTACCGCTATGCAGGTTCACGCTGCAGCCACATCAGGACAAGATGAAGCATAAGAACAGACGTCATAAGGCACACGACAAGCCGATCACGCACTCGCCAGATGAAGGGCGAACCTTTTAGAGGTTTGATACAACAATTCCTCCGTCTAAACTCAAGACATTCCATGATGAATGAGGTTCTCCGGTCGTGTGGATGGTGTGTTACAGAGGGCAATGGAATCTCTGATCCAGAACCGCGTCCTTTCAGGACAAATTAACTTCATATTTCGTCTTTTCATCTCTTTCCTTTCAGACTGGCATGTACAGCGTCTCGCGTCCATGCGGTGCTTTTTTATGACAAAACACTTTGGGAATAATGGAACAGATGACTGCTGTAACAGCCATGAATAGGAATCTTGCTTCCCTGTTAAAGTAATATTAAAGGGGAATGAATCCCGTTATCCAAAATGTACCTTGTTCCAGTGGTTCCGGTGATGAATGTATCAATAACAGGAGCATATTTCCGTTATATCTTACATTCTTATCTTCCTCTATATTCAAATCCTGGTCTACTGTCCTATCCCCCTGCCTGTCTGCCTTTTATCTGCACATTGGGCAGGACATCGCCTCCCTAAGGAGCTAGGTCAGCACCACGTACCACTGCATGCGTCTTTACTGTCTCCCTGTTTCTTCTAGCGCTAAAGACTAGAGTATAAAATATAAAATATGACAACATCTTTGTGACCACAGTGTCTCCTAACATTTTAGAGTGTAGTGAGCTTGTTAGAAGTTTTGAACAGATGAATCAAATTTACATCGATCAGCTGCCGGCATTTAAGCCGGCGTGCCACCTTATTTGCTGCGTGACATGGTCTGGTGCTGAACAGATTCAGGTTTTGTCTACCCCAAAAAATGATGAGAGAGCAACACAACCTGAACGCACTTCCCTCGTCTGCCTTTTCCTAGGCGTGGCTCAGTATTTATTTGCTTTTGGACCATTTTTTCGTCCGTGTCCAGGTCTGAAAGTCGTTCCCTGAAATTTACTGAGCACAGGTAGCAATGTATCCATCGCAGGCCTTGGCACAACCAAAATGATGCCCGAAGAGACTTGAAAGTGTGCCAGCTGTGCCAACCAAGCATGGTAAAGGCATTAAATAAAAATCAAACAAAGCCATAAGATCATTTATTAGTCGTTAGACTTCCTGTTTCATGCAGGTCGAAATTGAAGCCGCTACTTAATCAGTGAGATTTTATTTCCCTGTGATGAATTGCCTAATGGGTTAGCAGGTGCCGTTACTATGTTTTTACAGGAACGGGCTTTATTAGAGCACCGGCGGGAGCGTTTTAATTTCGATGCAGGACAGATGTGAGTGAAGACGCTCTGCCTGCTGAAAGAGGCACCGGAGAAAAGCTCTGAGCTTTCTTTTTTAGAAGATGCCAGGACGTTGGAGGGCTCTCCCGAGGAAATGGCGTCGGTCAGATATTAGATCGTGACAGCTGTACTCTCACAGCAGTTTAATTCAGACCGCCCGGAGCTTAGCACACATTTATCAACTTCCTGCCTCTTTGCTATTTTGAGAGTCGCGGCAGCCGTCTGTATGACATCTAGTCAGTCCTGGACGTTTTCTATTCTGGAGGTGGACGACCAGCCCTTGGGACTGCACTGTCCAGATATAGCATCGTTTCCAGCCAAGGCTGGGTCCTTTTGGTCTTGTATTCTAAAGCTGGACCCTTCAAGTTCACCAAAATCCTTGTTTTACTTATTATTAGCTCTTCTCCTTCCAGTGAAAGCTTGGAAATTGCCTACAGCACATGGCTTTCCACTAGAAAGACTAAAGGATAGAAATAGCTATATATAGAGAGAGATATAGATAGATATATTATAGTGGAAGGTGGTGGTTTTCAAAAAAGTGGAACTTCACTGGCTATCGTCAGAATCAGCATTGGAATGGGGAAGAAAGGCAATTTGAGTGACTTTCAACATGGCGTGGTCGTTGGTGCTTTTACGTCAGAAACTGCTGATCTACTGGGATTTTCACATACACCACCTCTAGGGTTTACAGAGAACAGTCAGAAAATGCATTTTCTCCTGAGGTCAGTGGAGAGTGGTCGGATTGGTTTGAGCTAATAGAAAGGCAACAGTAAATCAAATAACCTTGAAGCAGATCGGCTACAGCAGCAAAAGACCACACCGGGTGCCACTCCTTCCAACTAAGAGCAGGCGACTGAGGTTACAGTTCACATGGGGTCACCAAAATCGGACGATCAGGCTGCTCTGGTGAGTCTCGATCAGGCTGCTGCCGGTGCTGTAATGGTGTAGGGGATTTTCTTGGCACACTTTGAACCCCTTAATACTAACTCCTTTAAACTCCACAGCCTACCTGAGTATTGTTGCTGACCATGTGCACCCCTTTATACCCACAGTGTACCAGCTTCTGATGGCTACTTCCAGTGGAATAATGCACCATAAAAAACAAAGCCACCAGATCTCAATCCAATAGAGCACCTCTGGGATGGTGGAACGGGAGATCCGCATCATGGATGTGCAGTCAACAAATCTGCAGCGACTGCGAGATGTTATCGTCTCAACGTGGACCAAAATCTCTGAGAAATGTTTCCAGGAACTTGTTGAATCTATGCCATGAAGAATGAAGGCAGTTTAGCCTTAATTAAGGTAAAAGGGGGAGGGTGTATCTATAGTAACCAAAATGTAGGCCTCCAAAATGCTCGTGTAAACGTTGAATAAGTTAGTGGCCGTCTTGTTTTTGTTTTGTTACAGCAATAAAGCAGGGTAGACGTGCCAGAGTTCAATAGTTTATGAGCTCACCAGAGCAGATTTCTGAATCAGTGCAATAGATTTTAGATATCCACATGGTTTCTTGCTAGCTGATTATGACTCCAATTACGAAAGTATTTCAGCCCTTAATGTTTGGCAGACGTCGTCTGAAGGGATCCTTTCACTTTTTTCTTTATACCACCAACAAAGCTTGTCACTTGACCATGCCTTAAAACCATAAGACAGGTTTTCTACTCTGAAAACTTGACTCTTTCCAGCTCGGGCTCTTCTTTGTTTAAGATAAGTCACCTGTGTATCCTAACACCTTTCTTCTCCTTCATAAATATTCAGACGGAAAGGCTGGAGGGCCTTCCATGACACACATTATTAACCTCTCCACCTCCTTACTCGAGCACATCCGCACCGATAACCTCGACCTCCCTCCGCTGTTGTTCTGCCACTATCTCGAGCCTTCCTGCCTCCCTTTTGTCCTGCCCTCTGCCCGTCTCTCGGTCCCTAAGTGAGTGGGCCAGGGACTGTAACTTCCTGCTATGAATGTAATTCGCCCAGTCAGTGCTCCGAGAGAGAGAGAGAGAAAGTGAGAGAGAAACCAAGAGAGGGAAGGATAGGTGATAAGGTTGTGTCCTGAACATAAATCACACGCTGCGCTTGAACAGCTGGATGCCAGAAGCAATTCGACTCCACAGTTCAGTGGGTGAGGCGTTCTCGGGACTCGGTACGAGCCATTTCTCTCCTCTTGCTTTAACGCATCATACTGGCATCACTTTGACCGACATGGTGATCGCACAGCAAGAAGCCTACAGACATCTCTTCTAAAGAATTGGTGGATCTACTTCAGCTACACCCATCCCATGGTGCAGTAGTAGGTTTCATGCTGAAGAGCTCGAACCCAGGTCTCTAACCGCTGTGAAACCCAATGCTGTAAAGTGGAAACATCTAGGAGCCACTCCAGCTCAGTTCTTGCAGTCATGTTCTTGTACATTAAGTGCATTGTTGCACATTCCCACCAAATCCTGGGCAGGGCTTGCAACTGTGCCACGGACTGGTGCCCTGTCTGGTGCCCTGTCTGGGGTCAGAAAATTCTGAAAAGGCTCCGGACCAAACCCACAGGCTTCAAGTCCCATCACATCTCATTCAGGGCTTTGAGGAAAGATGTGTGAGGACTGATGAAGCAGCGGGATCTCGCTTCTCTCAAACCGAGAGTGTAGGATGATGAAGATGGAGGGATAGATGGCGAGAGTGAGAGGGGATCGTTAATGAGCTCAGACTTTTTGGCTGGCTCATTATAACATGGACAAACTCCCCAGAGAGGCGCATTACAAACCCGACGAAGCTTCAAGAAGCAGCATGCAAAGCGGCCGAGTTTTTTTAAATTGAGTGTTACAATGTGAGACTGTCAGCAGTTTTTTTCAAAGTGAAAATCCTCGATTCGTATCTCATTCCTGTAGTGTGGGCACACACCTGCGTTCACCCTGAAGGGCACTGAGACATGGAAACCCGCCCCAAGTGTATCAGGCGCTAGTAGAATTTTTTATAGTACAGGTATGCACCTTTTTACGTCCGTTCGCCAAACTTTTAAGATTTATAATAGCATATAAAGATCTGTCTTATACAGTGCTATCTCGGTTCAGGGCTATCTCAGGGCAAAAAAAGTGGTCCAGAACCAAGGTACCACTGTATTTCTTATTCATGTCTGAATGACAGAAAACTAGTATGAGTGACACTTATTGATTCTTGCCTTGCGACACCTATTGACAGAGAAGAGAATTGCAGAATTGAAAGGCAGAAAGAAACAAAATGTGAAACAAAGTGTGTTTCAAGTTTTATAAACAATAAAAAGGTAAGAATGACTGCATTATACAGTACTGTATGAAATAATAATAATATTGTGGAAGACTAATAATGATGTCCTGTCGACCTCGTGTCTCACAGAACGTAATGCGGACTTTAAACGCCATATACCTATATAATAATTCTAATCATTTTGCACGGGTTGCTTTCTTTTTCTCGTAACTTGTTTGGAAACAGTTGCCGGCAGCTTTTCAGGGTTTGGTCGGCGTATCCCCTCTGACTGCTTAATTGCAGCTTCTTCAGTCACGTCTGAAACATGTAATTACAGCGCCAGAGCTGCCTGCTGTGCACGAATCCCTCCACATCACATTTATTCCTAAATGACCGCCTTTCAAAACACAGATCGGGGCTTCGCCGGCTGCACCGACACGAGCGGGGCGCGCCATTTGTTTTAGGAATGCATTATTAAAGTGTCTGGCTCGGGGTTTTTTTAATACGACTGTGGCAGATGGTGACCTGAACCTCATTATCAGATCCTGACTGCTTTGGATAGAGATGTTTTAATTATACATGTCTTTATCCCTCTTAACAACATGCCTGTGATTTACCTTAAGCTTTCATTTTGGGGTTTTTCCCAAAGCACAGGTGTAATTTGTAAGTCACAGGTTGGATTTTAGGGACTCTTTGTCTGGCATGGTGTTCGGTTTTTGACCTCCACACCACCTGAGACTCGTCTTTTTTAGGCTTGAGATTGGTATGGTCCTGGTAAAAGTCTGGCATTTTCCGTGATGTAGGTTTGTGGAACGAGTGTTTTTCTTTTTTTATAACTTCTTGTGATTAATTAATCCTGTGTTCACTTTATCCAGGTGTGTTTGCTAACCCATTCTATAATTAAAAAGTATGTAGTCCAAGCTGCAGCCAGACAGTCAGTGCAGCCGCCGTGTCCAGGGCAAGAGGGCAAAAATGGATGCTTAGTGTTGCTTCTGTCAGTCCAATGCAAGGCAAGTGGAGAAAAATGTTTTCATTTTGAAAATGTTGTCAAATTCAAACGGAGCGATCAATGTCCGCATGAATTCTGAGGTTCCACTGATTAATAATCTCAAATCTCCTATATTACTTAGATTATTACTATATAATCGGTTATACTACTATATACAGTATGTCTGGTTACAATATACAGGCACAGGTTTTCTGTGACATACAAAGGACATGCGTTAGGTTAATTGGTCGCACTAAATTGGCAAGGTAAGGACATGCATGCCAGAAACCAGAGATGTGTGGAGAACATACAAACACATTCATTCTGATCTTCTGATATTTTGTGTACTTAAATGTTTAACTCTGTGAATCAGAGCAAAGAAAGACGTGTGGAGCTGAGACAGGTTAAGACGGAGAGGGTTTGGATCAACAGGGATGCCAGTCGATGAACAGGAGAACAAACAAAGCCCCGTTCCCTTTATTGTCTCCAAACAGGCCGTGCAAAGCTCTCGTAATGCGGAGATGTTTTCCCGTCTCTTCTTTACTCTTTGATTATTTTCTGCTTTAATCAATGACTCGTCTTCTGATTTCCTCCGCTGATTGCCTTCCTGCGGCGGTTCAGATCTCAATCCCCGCTGCGTTTGGTAATGTGCGTGCGGATCGAGACGACAATCAGCTTCCATCTGAATTTGAGAAAAAATAAAGTCATGCCAAAAAGCAGTGAAGGTTTGTCTCGTTTTGGGGGTGTTTGATGGATTTTGGGTCAGTCCGCCTCAGAGTAGGTGCTATGTAAATGCTGCTTAGTCAGGTTAGACGGCGGCAGACAGGCTATAAAGGCTACTTTATGTGTGTACTGTCCTCCATCGCCCCCACCAGGTGGAACTAAGTCCAGTACATACAAGAGCATGTTCAGATGAATCTGAGAGCGGTGAGGACAAAGTTCGAAGTGAGATCTTTACTGTATACTTAACTGGAGTACCTGGAGTAAACCCACACAGACCTGGGGAGAACATGCAAACTCCACACAGGCAGAAAAGCTTTTTGGAAAAGCTTTTTCTGACAGGTTGCCAGGTTTGAGTGCGTTAAAACAGAAATCACCCAATCATGCTTCAGAAAAAATAACCTAAAATTGCCAAACTTCTCATTCCCTATAACTTTATCAAAACTAGTCAAGCGAGTCTCAAGTGCTTAAATATGCAACTCGAGTTCCCCAACTATACAGGCAAGGCAGTTATGGGCCTTGGGTATAGACGCCAAAAAGGACGGAGCACTGAGCCATAACTGGCAGATCTGCATGGAAGAGACATTTCCCGGATGATAAAGCCCATACAAACGCTTTTATCATGATGTACCGTCACATCAGCTTCACATCCATTAGCAAAACAGACCCAAATAAGAAGACGTCGGCGAGTTGGAACACCAAGATTGAACCCTGGTTTTGATGGATGCACCACACACTCATATTCATGTATTTCGGGAGCGGCTCGGCGTGTGTCATCCGGATAAGCACTCTAATAAGAGCTGACGATAGCGACTCAGAGGGCGAGCGTCCGTCTTTATTCGCCTGCGTGCGAGCGAGCGCGTCCGCCAAATAGCGTTTCTGAAAACGCGTCACGCGCCCTCGCCTCGCCTCGGCCTCTCTAATGGCCATCCGAAAATGGATCTACCTCTTAAGGTAGCGGGCCAGCCATCTATAAAAGGCTCCTGTCAGCCGCACACAGAGCTCATTCACATCTCTGCTTATTCCCATTATCTGCGGGCCAACGAGGCGAGCGACACACGTCCCGATCGAGAGAGACCCAGGTGTTTACCGGTAGGTCACATCCTTCTGTCTCGCGTTATCCGTGGGAGAGAGAATGCTTTGTTACTGGTTTATGAGCAAATGAGAACCTCATGCGCTTCAGCTGTGATTTTGAGGTCTACCTCATAGAATTGGAGCGTGACAGCTTCAGGGGTTTGGCATGTTCTCTCAAAGAATCCAGGGCGTCCGGAATATACCCCAGACCCATCATGACCCTGACTGTTGCTGCCTTTGTTATTTTTCCTTATATGTGTCTTTGCGTTGGCATAAGCTGAAACTATGACTCAGGTTTATTTAATCTGCACCTGCTGCCTTTCAGCTCACAAGCTACCTTAGTCGAGAAAAGACGCGGGACAGCCGAGCGTCCTCTCTCTGAGCTTAATTGGCGCTTGCAGGAGCGGTGTTATTTGTCTCGGCCCTGTTAACAAGCTTGTCATGCAGCCGCTGGATTGCAGATGAGGAAATATCGACGGGAGAAAACAGAGCCCGATCGATGGGAAGCAAGTGAAGCGTGGCAGGCTAGGTTTCCCTCGCCTCTGCCCTCTCTTATTCATCGGCGCGGTAACAACGAGCCGGTGATTTTGGAAAACAAGGCCCCCTGTAGCCCTGTGAACACCATCCTTAAGTAAAGTGTTACCTCCGATGGCAAGGGGTTGACAGAGAAATCCGTCCTCTATCTTCAGACGGGAAGAAGTGACGGCTGTGTAATTGCGTATCACACCTCCCCGGCCCAATGACAATATAGTTTGTGGTTGTGTTGCCCTGTTGTTGCTTCGAGCTGCGCGTGGGTGGATGTTTGCAGGGGTGAAGCGTCATCTGCTCGGTGCGTTAATGGTCCTCTTCTGCGCTGCTGACAGTTCAGCCATCCGTCACTCGGTTACAATAACGTACAGGTCAGGAAGAGTTCCCAAGAATGGGCATAACATACAGAGAAGAGCAACGCTAAGAGAAGTCTGGTCCAAGGAAGCTAACACAGCACCTGCAGTGAATAAACTTACATGTGATGTAATGTGGATGCCACGTGCCACACAGACTCAGTCCCCACCCCAAGGAACGCTGAGATTAGGGAGTCTCTGCAAAGGCAATAACTTCTCGAAAACACACATTCAGGAACAAATACTAAGGGAAAACCAAAATTTCAGTACCAGGAAACACAGGCCTGTACTTAACAGTGCCAGGACACCTGAACTTAATGGGGTTAGGAGGCTATACAGCTGAAGTTGATGGAGCTAGGCGGCACTTCACCTGAACTTATTGGTGTTAGAAATCTGTACAACTGTACGTAACATTAGCAGGCCTGAACTTAATGGAGCTACAATGCTGTACACCTGAACTTAATGGTGTTATGAAGTCGTACACCTAATACCATGATCCTAATGGAGCTAGGAGGCTGTACACCTGAACCTAATGGAGATTCAAAGCAGCACACCTGAGCTTGAAAGAGTTAAGAAGCCATACACCCAAACCTGTTGGATCTAGGAGGCTGTACCCCTGAAATTAATGCACCTATTCAGTCATGCACCTAAACTTACTGGTGTTTGGAGACCATGCACTGGAACTATAAGCTAAGAAGCCATACACCTGTATTTAATGGAGTTAAGAAGCTTTAAACCCTAAATTAATCGTGTTAAGAAGCCATACATCTCAACTTAATGTAGCTAGGAAGCCATACACCTGAACTTAAGAGAGGTAAGAAGCTATAGACCTGATTTTAAAAACGTTAGGGGGATACACACCTGAATATAATGCTGTTCGGAGGTCATACGCCAGAAATTAAAGCTAAGAAGCAAGGCACCTGAACTTAAAAGAGTTGAAGAAGTCATACAACTGAACTTAATGGTGTTTGGAAGCCATACACTGGAACTATAAGCTAAGAAGCCATACACCTGAACTTAAAAGGGTTAGGAAGCTATAAACCTGAACCTAATGGAGCTAGGAAGCTGTAAACCTGAACTGAACAGCGTTAGGAGGCTACACACCTGAATGTAATGGTGTTTGGAAGCCATACACCTGAAATTAAAGCTAAGAAGCCATTCACCTGAGCTTAAAATACTTAAGAAGACATACACCTGAGCTTAGTGGAGGTAAGAGGCTATACACCGGAGATTAATTCAACTAGGAGCCATACACCTGAAATGAATGGAGCTAGGAGGTCTTAACAGAGCTGTGAGGGTGTACACCTGAACTGAATGGTGTTTGGAGTCCACGCACCTTAAACAGCTGAACGTTAAAGGGTTAAGAAGGCATGCACCTGAAGCCTGAACATCTACAAACTACAAGGCTGTACACCTGAAATCAGTGGAGCTAAGGGGCCAAACACCTGAAATGAACAAGGATAAAACATTGTACACCTGAACCTAAAGCTAGGAAGCCATACACCTGAACGTCACGGCCTTAGGAGGTCATATACCTGACCTAATCAGAGCTAGGGGGCAGCACACCTGAATTTACGAACTTACGACACCACCGATGGAGAAATCTCCATTAGCACCTTTATCCAACGCATCCTTATGAGTTCCTGACCAGCTCCTAAAATTCACTGTCATCCGTCCCATGGTTCTTCCTGGCTTTGAAGATGTCTGACTTAGCAGGTATCTTCTAAGCAATCAGCAGCGCCCAAGTACGACGCTTTCAAGAACTCCTCAAACTTCTGAACCTGAAAGCAGTCGTGGTGACAGCCACTTCTGATCCTTCAGCGAGGGGTAAAATTCGGTTCCGTGAGGCAGAGCATGCATATTTCATAGACGTCAGGTCTGGTTTAGGAGCAGATTAAAGAGAAGTATGGAGAGCAAATGGAAGAAAGTAGGAGCGTCGCTGATGAGAGGGTGAGGTTTAAAGGTCTGGACGCTTTTGCCCTTAATTCCTCCTCCAGCCTTTAACACTTCAATATGCACTGGCAACTTCTGCTGAGTTTAGGAAGTGTGTTTGTTGGTGTAGAAGTGTGTTAACGCATGTTAAATATTGCAAGTGTCTCTGCGCAGTTCCGTCTCCTTTTCCTTGACTGGGTTTGATTTCTTTTGTTTGCTGCATCTTCTCTGTTGTTTTCCGTCCAGGCTTTGAAGTCTTCATTTCTCACTCTTTTCCCTCCTCTCGCTTTTAATTTTGCATCGAGCATCCTCCCTCCCTCTCTCTCTCTCCAAGACTCCTGCTGAAGTTCTCGGTGTACCCCTTAGACAGCCTGCAGCCACGTAGCAAACATAGCGGGAGCTCATTGTTCCTCAGATCCTCGAGAAATTGTAGCACAAGGTAAGAGAACTCCGACGTCTAAACGTCAGCCTGGATTTGTCCAAGATTAGGTTCACTGAGCTGAGCGTATTTAGTTCTTGTCTATTAAATGTTTAATATTTAAGCATGTAAACCTTAGATAAAGCAGAACCATCGACATCGTTCAGATCTAAAGATCCCTGGTTCGGTTCCCGGCTTGGACACTGTGGAGTTTGCATGTTCTCCCCTTGTCTATATGAGTTTGCTCCAAGTACTCCAGATTCTTCCCATGTTCAAAAAACATGAAGAGTCCAATATTGAGGCTCTGTTTAGCGTTGGTTCCCGCCTTGTGCCCTGTGCCCTGATAGACCCTGGCCCCCACAAAACCCAGAACTGGATTAAGCAGGTATGAAAATGATTGAACGAATGAGAATAGTAGCTTATTCTACCTAAAAAGATCAGGTGGAGCAGTTTCTATTTCTTTAAATTCAGTTTGTTTTTATATTTTATTTGTACTCTCTATATATTTCAGTTCTATCAGACATTATTTAATCTGGTCATGGGTATTGATTCATTATCATTATTATTTATCGACAGCTATATAAGAGCGGTCCTTCCTTAATTTTACTCAAGCCACCCAAAACAAAAACAGTTGCTTGCAATGACACGTTGCCACCAGAGGGGTCTCCAAATCCTCCATCTATTCGACAGCAATAGCGATAATAATCAGATGATAAAGCGAAGAGACAAGTTCCTGAGAAAGGTCCAGAGAAAGCAGCTCAGAGTGCTATTCTTCTTCTAGGACACTTATTAATCTACTTTTCCTCACTTTTCTGTGTCTGAACTCTTGAGCTGCGATATGGCAACGATGCTGGCACGCTCTTTGATCTTAGGTTCGCCCCGTTATTCTGAATCACCTTGGGTTTGCTGTGACACTAATTAGCATCCAGAGTAATCTGCCGAGCAGCACAAACACATGTTTTATTCATTATTAACAAGCCGGTGTTATGAAACGCGTCATGAAAAATGAATGAATGCAAATGCTTAGCCGCTTCACTGTAAATATTAGGTTTGAGGTTTTATTAGGTTTGTAGCTTTAACAGGGGGTTTAGCAAACTTTTAAAAACATATGGCTTGGTACGCTGTTTACACGCCGAGGTGCTTTGACCTAGTGTTTTGAGCAGCTTGTTTGTTTACATGTTTGCTTTGCATCTCATTGGTTTGGAGAGGAGGTAGAAACATGGGTGGAAGGATTCCACTAAACGTATGTCTTTATGTGGAAATAGCTGCATTTTTATTATTCTTTTTATTCATTTAAAGTGATAATTAGGGAGAATCAGTCAATGCAAGGTGATTTATGCATTTTTAAAAAAGCAGACTGACGTAAAAGTTTGGGGATCCAAATTTTTTAAACGACGATTTTAATATACTATTACTTACTATTATTATTTATTTTAAATCCTGCCCCCTAGTGTTCAGTCATTATACCGCTGTGTGGCGGTGAGCAGTCTCAGGCACCACCAGAGGGCAGTAGAGGCACTCTGCACAATCAAAGAAGGCAGATCTGTGAGCCATGGCATGATCATGTTGGTTAGCACATTTAGCGTTAACAGGCTGCACATACAGTGATGCTTGAAAGTTTGTGAACCCTTTAGAATTTTCTATATTTCTGCATAAATATGACCTAAAACATCATCAGATTTTCACACAAGTCCTAAAAGTAGATAAAGAGAACCCAGTTAAACCAATGAGACAAATGTGAGCCTTTGCTTTCAGTATCTGGTGTGACCCCCCTGTGCAGCAATAACTGCAGCTAAACGTTTCCTGTAGCTGTTGATCAGTCCTGCACACCGGCTTGGAGGAATTGTGTAGCCCATTCCTCCGTACAGAACAGCTTCAGCTCTGGGATGTTGATGGGTTTCCTCACATTAGCTGCTCGCTTCAGGTCCTTCCACAACATTTCCATTGGATTAAGGTCAGGACTTTGACTTGGCCATTCCCAAAACATGAACTTTATTCTTCTGTAACCATGCTTTGGTAGAACGGCTTGTGTGCTTAGGGGCGTTGTCTTGCTGCATGAACCCACCTTCTCTTGAGATTCAGTCATGGACAGATGTCCTGACATTTTCCTTTAGAATTCTCTGATATCATTCAGAATTCATTGTTTCATCAATGATGGCAAGCCATTCTGGGTCAGATGCAGCAAAACAGGCCCAAACCATGATACTACCACCACCACCATGTTTCACAGATGGGATAAGGTTCTTATGCTGGAATGCAGTGTTTTCCTTTCCTCCAAGCATAAACGCTTTTAGTTCTATTTTGGTCTCATCCGTCCACAAAACATTCTTCCAATAGCCTTCTGGCCCATCCACGTGATCTTTAGCAAACTGCAGACGAGCAGCAATGTTCTTTTTGGAGAGCAGTGGCTTTCTCCTTGCAACCCTGCCATGCACACCATAGTTGTTCAATGTGCTTCTGATGGTGGACTCATGAACATTAACATTAGCCAATGTGAGAGAGGCCTTCAGTTGCTTAGAAGTTACCCTGGGGTCCTTTGTGACCTCACCAGCTATTACACACCTTGTTCTTGGAGTGATCTTTGTTGGTCGACCACTCCTGGGGAGGGTAACAATGGTCTGGAATTTCCTCCATTTGTACACAATCTGTCTGACTGTGGATTGGTGGAGTCCAAAATCTTTAGAGATGGTTTTGTAACCTTTTCCAGCCTGATGAGCATCAACAGCTCTTTTTCTGAGGTCCTCAAAAATCTCCTTTGTTTGTACCATGATACACTCCCACAAACGTGTGTTGTGAAGAGCAGACTTTGATAGATCCCTGTTCTTTAAATAACACAGGGTGCTTCTCACACCTGATTGGCATCGCATTGATTGAAAACACCTGACTCTAATTTCACCTTAAAATTAACTGCTAATCCTAGAGGGTCACATACTTTTGCCACTCACTAATATGTAATATTGGATCATTTTCCTCAATAGATGAATGAAAAAGTATAATATTTTTGTCTCATTTGTTTACCTGGGTTCTCTTTATCTACTGTTACGACTACTGATGATGTTTGAGGTCATATTTATGCAGACATATAGAAAATTCTAAAGGGTTCACAAACTTTCAAGCACCACTGTACCCTGGAGTACTTTGTATTTATGCTAGCCAAGAGCCAGCATCATTGCGGTTTCTTTATATGAGATGCTGCCGGTAAATGGTTTGATTATTTGTGTGCCTATGAAAGAGAAAGAGAAAAGAAAGAGTTAATATATCTGCATATGAAAAGTAATTATGAGAGTTGATCAGGAGAAGGTCCTTCTTCCCTTGGGCTTGTATAAAGAAGTATCACTCTGTGCCTGGGTCCGAAACAGTCATCAGTTGTGACTGTTTTACCGGTCAGGCTACGCTCCTTTCCTCATCTCCGTCATGAACGACTGAAACAAAAAGGTTGGTGTGTCTAAGTGGCAGAATTGTGGTTTCCTTCTCAGGGTTGCTGGGCTCCTTGCCAGGGCTATTTCTGATCGAAAGGTGTCAGTTGACTGGATGCTCTTGGTCGCCTCCCTCTAAAGCTGTTCTAGGCACATCCCTTTTTACGGAGACCCCAAATCACACGGAAGACCCTCTGGGGGGAGTTTTGGCGGACCTTAGTTTGATCAAATCCCATCCCAGCCTTTTATATTTACCCTAAATACCTCGCTGCAGATTCTTATTCTAAATAGATCTCACTTTCTTTCTATGAAAGAGTTCCACAAGATACTAAACAAAATGCTCTTTCAAAACAACCGAGGCTAAAGTGCAGAACGAGGAGCCCATCGATAGAAAATGCTTCTTTCACTGCCTAGTTAAATTGTAACTGCAGTACTGTGTTGTTGTTCTTGTTGTTGGCTTTACTCAGAGGATGCGCTTTATATGGCTGGATTTGGGTGCGCTGGGCTTTGTGAAGCCTCTGTGAGAAACAAATAGGATTTCTTTCTTGTGCAACCATGTCAGGTGTTACAGCTTTATAAAAGTCTCAATATAGGCAGCGTGGTGTTTTATTATAGGAGTGAATCCACATTCCTTTCCTCTTATTGATTCATTAAGTGGAGAGAAAAGAAAACAGTTTTCATTTGAACTTGTCCTGGTCTCTGCAGGCTCTCAGACTTTAGTTTGTTCCGGTTTGTCCCTCGTAGTCGGAGTCAGCTCTGTATCGCTGCACCCTGCATAGTCCCTGCCTCCTTTTGTCCCCGCGGCGTGTTGTGTGGTCTTTTCTCCACGTTGCGTATCTCTCTGTTTTACACTTCTAGTGGAGCCTCCATTAATCTCCTCTTTCCTCTATAATCTGCTCTTCCTCTTCCCTCACTGTCACCTACGGGACCGATAAAGCCAACAGCAAGCAGCAGCCTTGGGAAAAGGAAATGACCTGGAACCATCTCCTACATGCAACACTAACCCCTAACTGGCCCTGATCATATCTGTAAGGTATAAAGTGGACTGTAGAAGTCAAACAGTATTTAAAGGTCACAGGGATCATCAGGTCAGTGGTTATATGGGTATCAGTGCTAATTAGTAAGGGTGACTTTATTATTGATGAAGAAATAACAAACGTTACAGCCATGAACCCTCAGATTTATTATGTCTGTTAATACAATAGAGTACACTTAATGATCTTTTTAAACTAAGTACATCTTCTAACCCTATCTTTCATATATAGATTTTTTTTTCAGTTTATATAGACAATGTAAATTTTCTGTAATTTAACTGATACATTCATGTATTTATGCATATTACTATTATTAATATTTATTATTATTTAAACATTATAATTTTAAACAGAAGCAAACTATATAGTAATCATTAAAGTATTAATAAAAATATATATATGAATATAATGTTATTATTACAGCAATATTAATACAAAACACTTAATGACACAATAATAATAATAATAATAATAATAACAAAAATGTTATTAACAATGTTGTTGTTATTATTATTAATACATGAAAGATTCATATATATATATAATAAAATAATAATAATAATGATAATAATAATAATACAAAACATAAAATAATATAAATAATTAATATTATCACTATTATCATTATGATTAATGATAATGATAATAATTATATATATATATTTATATAAATTAATAAAATAATAATAATAATAATAATAATAATAATAATAATCATAATCATAATAATATTATTACAAAACATAATAAAATAATATTAATTATTATTATTATTATCATTGTTATCATTATTACTATTTTATTAATTAAATAATTTTTTTTATGGTGGCACTCTGGTGGTACAGCAGTCTAATACTCTTACACACCACCGCAGAGACCTGGGTTGAAGGCCTGGTGGTGCCTTCTGGCCAGGCCTTTCATCTTACAGGCATGATTGGCAGTGCCCAAGGAAGGGACGGCCAGTAAGGGGATCATCCTGGCCTGGCATGCCATCCTGGTCTGGCTTGTGTCTGTGCCCTGTGCTTTTTGGGGATGGGCACCAGATGCCCTGTGAACCTCCCCAAGAGAAGCAGGGTTAAAATCTGAAAAACTGAATTAAACAATAATGATGTCTACGTTGTCTATTTTATATACATACATGTGTAATATGCAAATGAATATTAGTTTTGTTGTGTGAGTTTCCTCCACATTTCCTCCCACACTGAAATGCTGGGTTACTTTGAGTGAGTGAGTGTGTGGCAGTACCCGGTGATAGATTGGCACCCTGTCTGTCTAAAATCTAGACAATAATGTAAAAGACTGAAAAGAGAAAATAGGAAGACAAAGACTTTTGGGACTGCTCTGTGCATGCACCTCTTTTCCTGCTGGTTCCAGCGGATACAGTCTGAACATCTTTGAGAGCATGTCTGCACAATTGGATGTGTGTCTGTGTGTCTACTGGGTACTGTTGTACATCGCTCAGCTGTCAGGGTGTCAGCAGGAGAACGTGAACAAGGCTCGTCTAAGATCAGACTAGATGTCACTGCCGATGCCGGTGGATTTGTACGAGGAAGACAGCAGTGCTGTGAGTTATAGATCAGTAATAACTGTGTAATAGCACCATCATAAGCTCAGCACATGATAAAATACAACAAATACTGTATATGTTTAGAGGAACCAGCCCCAAATCAGACTCGTGCTCCTCTGGGTGAGACCAGACAACAAGATTAAGTTCCTAAAGGCTGAATATAAAGGAAATGAGAATGGAACCGAGTTGCATATACTGTATAAGCTATTCGGTGTGACTGTAACGGAACATGGCTATTATTAAACTGCAGTTATGCAAAGTTAATATAATATTAGAGCAAAAGGGTACATTTATTGGAGAGAACTGTACAACTGAATAGTCGCTGAGTTGTTAGTGTCCCTCATATCACTACTAGAGGTGACCAACTGTCGTATGCGATGGCTCCCAAGATCATCACACCAGCAGCTGGGTCAGTGGGTCAGCAAAGGTGCGCCACGAGGCCTCCATACTCAAACCCGACCGCGGTCGGATCCCAAACAGAAGTTCCAGTCTGTAGCAGTCCAGGTTTCTCATTCATGGCTGCACTGCAAATGAAGGTAATGGTGGCTGGCTGTCAATGGCAG
This sequence comes from Ancistrus triradiatus, assembly GCA_025084515.1. Taxonomy (NCBI): domain Eukaryota; kingdom Metazoa; phylum Chordata; class Actinopteri; order Siluriformes; family Loricariidae; genus Ancistrus; species Ancistrus triradiatus. Next base: position 1,799,366 of record JAJAGP010000008.1, on the reverse strand, counting down.
GACACATAATAGGCGTCGTGACAACAAATTTCCTTTTGCTAAGCCCCTGGAAATGGTCCAGGCAGAGACAGGGGTGTGTAGTGAAGGCACCCCCTGTGTCTGGATGGTGGATAACAAAACTGTAAGAGCTGCTCATGCTTGTTGGCAGATCAAACAATCCTCTCTACTGGAGGTCTGTCTGAACCAACCTGTTCACTGTATGTGTGTGCCCCCATCAAACCTCCTAACAGCTAGGTCAGAACAGATGGCGAGAAATTCATCAAAATGCTTCCTGCTTCTTTCAGAGTCTGTCAACGGGGCAAAACGTCTTCGAGTGCTTCGAACGATCTCCCACCAAGAGGTACACTACCCAAACATAGTCCCTGAGAGCCTTTTTATAGGTCAGCGCTGTAGGGGACGCACTTTTACACCCTCTTGTGGCAAGACCCAGTGTCTAATCAGAGCACGCCTGTAATCATTTACATATATCGTACCAGCTACCCCTCTACAAAGGCGCAGCAATGGACCCAGCCATTATCTGTGGTTATATATAATAATAGGTTATGCAGGCTGATTAAGCTGAAGGATTCTGGGAAAGCGAGTTCTCAAATCATGACACGCCTATGCACCTTTGCCGCCATCTGCTGTTCGAATGTGGCAGTGCCTTCCCTATTCTGGTCAAAAGTGATGCAGAAGGTGATTAATATAACAGATTTTGGAGCGTGCAGAGGTCTGGTCAGGTCTTATAATACGATTTTACTTTGAGCATCATTAAACGTCAATCTCAAAGCCATTCTAAGCCTGACTCATTTCATGTGACGTCTTATTTATGGCTGTTTTGACACTTTCTGGACGCTGATTGAGAAACGTTTAGCCAAGCCCGGAGACCTCTCTCTTCTCTCTCTCTGACAGGCCTCATTTCCTCTCATGCAGGTTCAGATGACAGCTTCCTCGAGCTCCCTGGTGCTGCTCATCAGCTGCTCAGCCTCCGGTCTTTAGTGCTAATTAATGACTGAAGACTTAAATAATGCATCACGGATCGGACCGAAGAGGTTTAAAGGCATTGATGCTCTGGTGGAGAATTTACATGAACATGAAGGGCGGGTAATTATTCATCGAATCGCTGCCAATTTTGTTTAGGATCTAGGAAAAAGGAGCCTAAAAAGCTCAGACTGTTAGCATTCTTAAGAGATTTGACCAAAAGATATATGTATATTTAAATATCATTAACCAAAAGTATGTGGACACCCATTCCGGCTAGTGATATCACCCATTCACATTGCATACATCCATATAATCTCCATAAACACTCATACTGATGCTGTTACGATGACTGGACACATCCAGGAGCAACAACAGCTCAGCCACACAGCTTCACAGTGTGCTGAAGCATGTACAGTATTGTGCAAAAGTCTTAGGCCACCATTAGATTAGGTACCTTTATTTAGTAATGGCCACATCATTATTTCTCAGTGTCTTTCTTAGAATGCAACCAGAAAATACTGGGAATTGATATGCCATATTAAAAATGCTGAAGAAAATCAGAAAAACATCTTCTATGGGCTACAGGGGCAATATTTAGTGTGACTTCCCCTTACACTTGAGAAACTGGCAGTTTCATCGGGATGCCAAGTCGAGCCTCCTTGAGAAACACCCAGGAAACCACCAGGGTGAAAAGGCACAAAGATTACTCTTGCTAAAACAACAAATTTAAAAGTGGCCTAAGACTTTTGCACAGTGCTGTGGCTCACTCCCGAGCCTCTGGAAGTAACATCACCACAAAAAACACAAGTGCTGTTTAGCAGGAAATAATCATGCCAAAGATCAGCGAGCCCAACGTCTAAGATTGGCTGCATTGGTGTAAAGCACACAACGGCTGGACCTTGGAGCAGCAGAGTGAGTTCCTACCACAGTACCAGGAGCAAGGACAGGAACTCCATAACTGGCAGATCTCACCTGGGAGCTTGGTCGGAATTTCTGGCGTCGTATCTTGCAATTGCCGCAAGAAAAGCAGTCGAGTTCGGAAAACATCCGTATGCCTTTGGTGTGATCTTTGCAGGACATCCCATCCTAGGAAAAGAACTGATCTGCACTCAGTGTGGGTCGTTTCATAAATTGATAGCTGACCATTTCCGTTCATCTGACTTTAAGAGATCTTTTCTTTGAGCTGCTCCTCTTATAAATACAGCGCTCTGTCTGAGGTGTGAGGTTTGAGATCTAATAAAGTTCTCTTTAAATCCTCCTATTTCTGGCTCTTACTCAGCCGGAATCTCACAAGAACAATTTTTCTCGGTCAAACAGCTCAGTCTTCCCCCGAATGCAATAAGCTGCGTCATACAATCCCGTCCCATTTACTCACCTACACACACTCGCGCTGTTCCAATTCCCTTTAAACAATAAAGAGCAGGAGACTATAAATATAAGGACCCGGGCTCAGTGAATCTCCTCCCTGGACTGTCGTCGGCTGCTCTAATGTGTCATCATGAAACTTTGCTCATTTTCCCGCCTACTGCAGTCCAGGGGACGATTCCTGCATTAATAATGGGTGAGGATGTTTTGACCGAGACATGATTCTGCTCACTTTGGCGTGAGACCTCCAAGATTTTGGAACATGACTCGGGTTGGCTTTCATTAAAGCAACAATAAGATCAGCCACCGATGCTCTGATTGGTCAGCCTGATCCTAATGCCTACGAACAACGCATTCATGTATCGTACGTATTTGATTATGGTAATGTCTGGTCAACGTCCGCTAACCTGTAGAAGGTAAATGAGATGCAGGTGAACTAAACTGGAGAATCAGGAGCTGAAGCGGTGTTCCTATTGAAGCGCTCGGTGAGTGCAGGTCGTGACTATCTGCAGAGTCGGATTTCCTTCATCTCTCCGCGAGCGTCTCGTCAGAAAGCCTTTTAATGCTCTTGGAAAAGAACAAAAATAAGTCCTTTAAGCGGGAACACTTTAATACCCGCGCCGATCTTAGCACGAACTCGACAGAACGTTTGAAACCAGATTTAATCACGCGGAGACCAGGGTGGTCATGGGGCCAAAATAATGGCATCTTGCTGAGATCTGTCCTTCTTATCTTTTCTGTGAGTTTAATTTCAGCTATTTTGATGTTTTAAATAAATGAATTTGCTGGCGTTTGCTTTGAGTACAGCTCTGAGAGAGGCTTCAGATGGATGATCAGCTTCAGACTGTCCATTCCTGTCAGTAGAAGGTCCAGAGATCAGGCAATGGTGAGGACAAGAGTCCAAGAGAGCATCATGGACTAAGCTTGTATGTGTGGAAGGTTTCTTCAAGCTAGATGTTCTGAAGGCTGTATGGAAAGCCAAAAGTGGTCCAAAAAGTGGTATGTTCCACCATGCGTTATTGCTTCCAGCGTCTGTGGCTTTATAAGGAGACGTTCCTGAGTATCTCGGCGACACTTTATTATGAAAATATAAACGTTACTCGTGGCTGTTTCTGACCTCCTTCTTTGTCATTCCGCTAATGCGACTGAGTAAACCGTGGCTCATCAGTCAAGGCAAATATTTGCCATCAAACATCTCAATTTAATTTTCACGCGAGGAGACAAACACCGCTCTGTTTGAACGTCGCTTATCTGAACGCACACACTGCCGGATTAATGCCGACGAGCTCGGCTAACCTCTAATTACAAGAGGAAGCTCTTCAGTCGAAAACCTAACATTTATCAATCAGCGGGCGTTCGTGCGGATACTTCAGCTCACGTTATCTGGCCAAAAGTATGTAGACACTCCTTCTAATTAGAGAGATGTTTCAGCCACACTCGCTGCTAACAGGATCGTAAAAGAATCGGTGAAACTGCAGTTTTGGACTAAAATGCAGGGAGAGTGTTTCAGAGAGTCGATGATAACTATGGTTTGGGTTAAATATCAGGATTTACTGCATTACTGAATCTTACCACGTCTAGTTATGAGAGATTTAGGAGCTTTTTGGTTCCTCGTGTCTGAAAATTGATTCTTTAAGCACATTTAGTGGCGTGCACTTTTATACTGCTACTTTTACTGGAGTATGTTTTATCAAATTAGTAGTACTTTTACTTAAGTAAAGAACGTGTGCTCTGCTCTGATCGATCAACCAACTGATCAACAGCCAAGAACCTTCCCCAGAACCAATGAAGGTGACCAGATATATTTAGGGGCACCAAATTGCCTGACACGCTGCCCAACACTTGCAGTTCTGGGACTCGAACCATTACCAGTGCCGGACTGCATACTGTATATAATCCGCATTACCCCTCCACTACGCACCGATCCCGTACCAAACAGTGACGCCTATTGATTTGTACAGGATCGGCGCTCTCACTGAGGTCCTGTGAGTCCACAGCGCGTGGTTTTTAATCAACACTCCCTCCGACTTAGAGGTTGTGATTAATGGAAGTCCGGCACAGCACGGTTCTCTCCTGACTGGTGATTTAGGACAACAATAATCGCTCACGCCGCTGCAGTGTGAAACTCAGACCATTAAAATGGTACAAAGCAAGTCTCTTCAACACAAAGACCTCATTTAAGCCATATTGCAGCTCAACACTCACCGGGTCTCCGGGGATGGTCCTGTATACGAGGATAATGAAAAATAAGGTTTTTACTCCAGCCGCATCACCACGTCATGCCTAACCTGCCTAAGTCTTTATTCATGCAATGTTTTATTGTTCGGTTCTTCGGCTCAAATTAATATTAACGATTAATATAAACGATATAATATAAACGATTGGTCTCAGTCTCGGTCTCAAACTCATTTGGAGTCGTCTCGGTATTGGGGGAAGCTGGACTCGAGACCAGTTTCAGAAGGGGAACAGGCTGAAAAGGCTAAGATAAAAGCTCACAAAAAATGGCGTTAATATTTCATGGTCTTTATACCATTGCTAAAACAGTGGCCTAAGACTTTTGCACAGCACTGAACATTAACATTAAATACTGAGTATATGCGTTCATTCATTTTCATTCCTGCTTACCAGAATGCTCACCTGATATCCGCTTTTGTTGTCCTCATTACAGGCCAGATTGGGATCCAGGTTGCCAGGTGTCTTGATTAATAAGCCAGACGGATAGGTTGAGGGAGGTTGGCAGCATGATCGGTGCCCCTGTGTGCATTCGAAGTGTTAACTCTGTAATACTGCGACTCATTCAGCCTGGATTTCCATCAAACCGCAGGAAAGCCCGCGGTACTCTGTGACCGCCGAAGTCACATAGTAGTTTAGATATTTAACGCAAATAAAAAACACAATATGAAACTAGGAAAATATTCAGTACAGTGCTGCACTGTATAATAGAGTCATGCTTATCTTTATATATAAATTTTAATATATACAGTGGCGCCAAAAAGTATTTAGTCAGCCACTGATTGTGCAAGTTCTCCTACTTAGAAGGATGAGAGAGGTCTGTAATTTCCATCATAGCTACACTTCAACTATGAGAGACAAAATGAGAAAAGAAAATCCAGGAAATCACATTGTAGGATTTTTAAAGAATTTAATTGTAAATCATGGTGGAAAATAAGTATTTGGTCAATAAATTTGGTCCAACTCAGTACTTTGTAACATAACCTTTGTTGGCAATGGCAGAGGTCACGCGTTTCCTGTAAGTCTTCACCAGGTTGGCACACACTGTAGCTGGTATTCTGGCCCATTCCTCCATGAAGATCTCCTCTAGAGCAGTGATGTTTTGGGGCAACACGGACTTTCAACTCTCCACAAATTTTCTATGGGGTTGAGGTCTGGAGACTGGCTAGGCCACTCCAGGACCTTGAAATGCTTTTTACGGAGCCACTCCTTCGTTGCCCGAGCGGTGTGTTTGGGATCATTGTCATTCTGGAAGACCCAGCCACGTTCCATCTTCAATGCTCTCACTGATGGAAGGAGGTTTTGGCTTAAAATCTCCGATAAAGGCCCCGTTCATTCTTCCCTCAAACCACGGATCAGTCGTCTGTCCCCTTGCAGAAAAAACAGGCCCCAAAGCATGAGTTTCCACACATGTTCACATAGGTAGGTGCAACTCAGCATCTTCTTCCTCCAAACACGGACGCGTTGAGTTTTAACAAAAGTTCCATTTTGGTTTAATATGAACCACATGAATTATCCCAATCCTCTCTGGATCATCCTATGCTCTCTGCCAAACCTCAGACAGGCCTGGACATGTACTGGCTTAAGGCAGGGGGCACACAGGCACTGCAGGATCTGAGTCCCTATCAGAGTAGTGTGTGACTGATGGTAGCCTTGTTACTTGGTCCCAGCTTCTGAAGGGTTCATTCATCAGGTCTCTCCGTGTAGTTTGGGATGTTTCTCACCGGTTCTCATGATCATTTTGACCCCTCGGATGAGATTATTGTGTGGACGCTTCAGATCGAGGGAGATTATCAATGGTCTTGTATGTCTTAACAGTTGCTCCCCCAGTTGATTTATTCACACCAACATGCTTGCCTATTGTAGATTTCACTCTTTCCAGTCTGGTGCAGGTCTACGATTTTCTTCCTGGTGTCATTACACAGCTTTGTGGTTTGAGTTTGGAGTCTGGACGGTTTGAGGGCTGTGGAACAGGTGTCTTTTATACAAGAAATAAGGTCAAACAGGTGCCATTAATCAGGTAACGAGTGGAGGAAAGAAGAGCTTCTTAAAGAAGAGTACAGTGTGTCTGTGAGAGCCAGAAGATCGTACTTTTTTTGAGATTGAGTTGGACCAAATTGATTGCACCAAATACTAGTTTCCACCATGATTTACAATAAATATTTAAAAACCCCTACAAGTGATTTCATGGATTTGTTTTTCTCATTTTGTCTCTCATAGTTGAAGTGTAGCTATGATGAAAATTACAGACCTCTCTCATCTTTCTAAGTAGGAGACCTTGCACAATCAGTGGCTGACTAAATACTTTTTGGCCCCACTGTATATATATATATATATATTTTTTTTTTGGACAGATTTTTATCTGCTGTTGTAACACATTGAGTCCGAGTCAAGACCAACATCCAAAAATACAAAAATAAAAAGGAGAAAACTGAAAAAAATTGGAATGTAATTCACTTTACATTCATTATACATTATAAACAAATATAATTATCATTATTATAATTATTAATAAATAATATTAGATTTGATCGTAGATTTTGTAAGATTTCCTGCTACAACTCTATTTGAAAAGGGTCACCAGCTTTTAAATGAGTCAATCCAGAGAAGGCGTTTTCACTGATCCAGAGTCCAGTGGTGTTGTGCTTTCACCCCACAGCACTGCAGATAAACGGACGCTCGAACCCGAGCAGTGTCTTATTACCTGCTCCTTAAAACCAAAACCCTTCCGTCATGACTGACATGAGAGACTGTGATCTATCCGAAACTTTTTTTGTTTGTTTGAAGCATCAAGGTAAGTAATAGAACTATTAATTAGTACGGGATAAAAAGAAGAAAAGCAGATGAAAGCATGAGTCAGAAAGAAGTTTTAATTACGTTTTAAAACGAGACACACGAGGGATGAAGATTCTCTGTTCCTCTCCTCCAGCTGGCTGAGGCTCAGATCAGTGCACTTATTTCTTAATGAAGCAGACCTTGCAGCACAACAGTACATAACACAAGCTCTATTGACCCGTGTGTGTGTGTGTGTGTGTGTGTGTGTGTGTGTGTGTGTGTGTGAACGTTTTTAGTTTTTAATGAGGACCCATGATGATAGTGTGTGTCCAAAATTGTTGATATTCACGGAAACACATGTCAGTGGAAATATCCCTTACAGATTGCAATACATGTGTGTGTGTATGTGTGTGTGTGTGTGTGTGTGTGTGTGTGTGTCAGTGGGAGATTTCTCATGCAGTGCAGCCCACTTTCTCATCCTGATCTCAGATATTGGGAGGCTCAGACAGACAGCGATGTGATTACAGCAATTAAAAACAACACATAATAAACGAAAAGTAGCTTCTATTTTCGAGAAATAAAATCAAACAGACGCCGTGTGAGCTGTGTCAACACTGATATGAAGATATATCGTACCGATGAGCTCTGAGCTTTCAATGTGTTCAACAATGAGATTTAATCTCTTATCTGATTATGGTTATCTGATTCTGACTCACTGCTGGTGATTCCCTGACTCTATTATCTAATACAGATTCTCTGGCTCTGAGATTTTGACTCTGATTGACTGATTCTGATTCACATGTGCTGATTAACTGACTCTTTATTATCTGAAACAGATTATCTTGCTTTGAGATTCTGACTTTCTGATTCACTGACTCCCTAACTCACTGAATTTGATTCAGCGGTGCTGATTCTCTGACACTGTATTATATGATACGGATTCTTTGGCTCTGCAATTCTGACTCTGATTCACTGGTGCTGATTCTCTGACTTTCTTATCTAAACCGGATTCCCTGGCTCTGAGATTTTGACTTTGGTTGACTGATTCTGATTCACTTGTGCTGACTATCTGTTTCTTCATTGTCTGATACTGACTCTTTGGCTCTGAGATTCTGACTCATGGACTCTCCAGTTCCCTGTCTTTCTAACTCACTGAATCTGATTCTGATTCACTGGTGCTGTTTCTCTGACTCTTTATCATCTGATACTGATTTACTGACTCTGATTTACTGACTCTCTAACTTACTGACTCTCTAACTCACCGAATCTGATTCTAATTCACTGGTGCTGACTCTCTGTTTTTTTATTATCTGATACTGACTCTTTGTCTCTGAAATTCTGACTCTGATTCACTGACTCTCTGATTCACTAACTCTCAAGGAATCTAATTCTGATTTACCGGTGCTGATTCTCTGAAACTTCATTATATGATATGGATTCTTTGACTCTGAGATTCTGACTCTTTGATTCACTGACTGTCTATCTCACTGACTGTGATTCTGATTCACTAGTGAATGACTGATTCACTGACTTGTTGACTCATCTAAATTGACATCTTAACTCGCTCTAAATCACAGACTCTTTAACTTCCTAACTTTGAGCCTGATTCACTGGTGATGATTCTCTGACTTTTTATTATCTAATATGCATTCTCTGGCTCTGATTCACTGACTCTCTGATTTACTGACTCTCTAACTCTCTGATTAACTGATTCACTAACTCACTGACTATGATTCTGATCCACTGATGCTGATTCTGTGACTCTTTGTCTGACTCCGATACAGATTATTTGGCTTTGAGATCCTGACTATGATTCAATTTCACTGACTTTCTAACTGACTCTTGTTCTGATTCATTGGTGCTCTTTCATCTGACTCTATCTTGTCTGACACCGATTCTCTGACTTTCTGATTCCGATTCCCTGATTATTTGATTCTCTGATTTTCTCATTGTCTGGTTCTGATTCTCTGAGGTTTTGGGGGTCTCTGATTTTCTGGCTCTTATTACTAGATGCTTTTTATAAGATTATTAGGTTTTTGTTTATAAGTCTTATTTGAAATAAACTCTTTGACTTGGGTGCATAGTGAAAAAAAACACGAATAAAACAAATCCTAATAAAAACAACTTTTAAATGTCAATTACATTAAAATAAAAATACAATAAAGGTTATTAATTGCTGAATTAAATAAAATTACACATTGTTACAAAAATGTACCAGATTTCAGTATGTAAGGGCATTAAACCTGTCAGTCCTTAGTAATAGAGGCACGGCTATTTTTAATATCAGCAGAGATCAGCAGAGATCTGACCAGGCTTTGGAGAGAGAATAAAACCTGGAAGATGATTTCCTCTGATAAAGAGATGCACGGCGCTCAGCCTGCACATTCTTCACATTAAGACCCCTTCAGTCCTTCAGTCCTTGATGTGTTTACTGAACGGCACGCCAGTGAAATATGATCCTATTAACCAACATGTCAGAAACGACCTTTACGTCACATCTCAGTCACACTTTATTAAAGATCAGCTAATAAAGCGAATAAGGCACGAAGCATATGGCGTCTGGTACAGCTCAGATTTATGAGAAGCGACGTCTGAAACCAGCCATCATCACGTTATTAGAAAGTGCAGAAATGGCGTTTGGATGTTTTTCAGGGAGCTTTTGCAGGGAACGAACTTAAATTTGCACAATTTAACGTAGAATAAAGCGAATCATTTGAAAGAAGGCGGTACTGCTAACTTCTTCTGTTGATTTGTTGGTTTGCATTTCTGCCTTTGACCAGAGAGGGCGGCAGAGGGCTGTACTGCAAGCTGGCTTGTCATGATTGCAGAAACTACATTTCCCAGAATACTTTCCAAGCTGATCGACCCCAAAGTCTTACACCTGTAGCTCAGGGCATTTAGGAGCGGGCGGAGCCATTGTTTACTGCTACACTTTTGCAGAGGGGTAGTCCTAGGGCCAATGTTTTGTCCTTGGAGCCCCCCTATGAGTACCTAAGAAAAGCTGTGCTCCCTCACACACCCACACACACCCACACACACCCACACACACCCACACACACACACACACACACACACACACACACACAAAGACCAAAAGAAAAAAGTGATTAATTCCAAACCTTTATAAGCAAAAATGAACATACATTATAGCTTTTTTTCCCTTGGGTTCCTTTTAAAGCTTTTTTTTTTCTTTTTCTTTTAGGCTAGGAAAAAGCGCATCAGACAAAGCCTTGCGAGCCCCCCACGATGTCTGGCGCCCCCCTCAGGCCCCAGGGCTTTGTGTGTCTATATGTGTGAGGGAAAGTGTCTTGAAAAGAAAAGAAAAGAAAAGTAAAGAAAGAAAGACAGAATGGAAGCAATGAGTGCTGAAGAGAAAAGAAGGAAAGTAGGAGAGATATTTTAGAAAGCTGAGACAGAAAGAGTAAAAAGGAAAGTCCAAAAGATAGATGAAAGGAGCAAACAGGAGAGCAGGTTGAAAGGGAAAGAGATATGAGAGAAAATAAGATTACAGTCGTTAGGAAGGGAAATCAGAAGAGATTATAAAGAAATGGCAAGAAAGAAAGTTAAATAATTAGTGAGTTTAAATAAATATTTAAGTTGAGACCTGAAGTGACTTAGTGACTCATTTAAACATATTCTGAAGAAAAGGAGCTTAGTAAAGATGTGTCTGAAGAACGAAACAAAAATATAACTGTTATGTGAGTTAGGGACACTGGGAGAACCGACTGACTGGTTTGGTTTTTGGTCTGGTCAGGTGGAGCAAAATCACGTGACTTTATCGTCAGTCACAGCTGGTTATTCGAAAAACATTTCTCCATCACCTTTTTGCGCATTTCCATTCAGGTTTGTCTTTGAACAATGTAAGAACTCACAAAACTCGGCGGTTGGAAAACCCGGTTCTCTGTCCTCTCGTCCTTAAAGGAGTACGTAGAACAAGAAGCAGTATCGATAGCCCTTCTTCTTTGGAACCTCCCAGTAAGCTGGGTTTGCCCTCCAAATGTTGCCCTCCTCGGCTGACATTTTAAATAAGATGTTTTGAGGTGGGATTTTTAAGGAGCTTTACATCCAATAAGGAGTGAAACGATTTTGCTCTCTTTAAATTCCTGAAATCCTTTAATCCACACTATTATGAGTTTGATAGGACAGGTGAAACTAATCTACTCCTCCCAGAAGAGGAAACCTTTCAGCAAAACCAAAAGCACTCGACTCCGTGTCAAAGTGGCCGTGAAGTGGCAAATTAGAGCATAATTATCTACTTCAGCACCCTCCAGCATCTCATGTTTATTTTACCACCCCGCCGTGCCTGACTGCAGGCCTTCTCTTTGTTAGACGTGATTCTGTAACGACGATGCACGTGAGCGATAGAGTCGTTACGTTTACCGTTGTGGAAACGCACAGAAAGAAGAAGCTGTGATTATGCATGGGGCGGAGCTCCTTATATCGCCATTCATTACTTATAGCTTAACGTTTAGACGTTATTTAAACAGAATTCAGTTCATACTGGGTGAAATTTGACCCCTGAATTTTGCGTCCTCCAATAGAGCTAGTGGCTGAGGTGACCTAAAGGGGCGGGGCTTTGTATAACAATATTGTAGAGCTACAAAGGAATGCTAATGGTAGCTGTACAAAAAATGTTAAAACTTCAGGACGTTTGGGTTCATCTAGAGCAGGCTGTGATGATCTACGGCACTCGCCTTTAGCTCATACCTCTTACCACATCTCAGCCGTGATGTCATTCATGATAGCACACTCCCTCTCGTGTTCTACTGCTTACATAATGGCTGGATGGCGAAGCAGCAGTCCATCAATGTGGTGACACGGGTTCCTTTTTCTCAGATGTCACACGCTGGAATGACTGGGATTTTGAGGGAGGGGAGGCAGCAGGTGCTGTTGGCTTGGACCCTGTGATTTATAAAGTATAAAGTATCATTTAGTGTTGTTTCATTATAATGTGTGTTCAGATTGAAAGAATAAAGTCCAGATATTAAAGGTTTCCATCCTAAATACTGTACGTCATTAAATCAGATTAATTCCTGTCCTAGTTTTTCTCCCTCGCGTTCCTGAATATAAGTGAAAGTCATATCTTCTTTTTTCTCTCTTTTACGTACATAAAGCACAATTTCTACCAGCGCTGAATCGTAACCATAACCTGCGGCGTCCAGGAATGAGAATTCTTACAAAAAAACAAACAAGCGAACCCTTCTGTTTAACTCCGTTCGTACCTGGAGTTTTACCGGCAATTTTGGCTCGGCGAAGGGTCCGCTGCGATTGCTCCAGCCAAGGTAACGGGTGTAATGCGAAAATGAAAAAACAGTCAGGAGCGTTTAGTGTGGAGAAGCAGTTACTGGAGGCGGCGCGGTTTGACATTTTTGGCATTATCGTTCAATAAGCAATCAAATTGAAGGCAGTAAGGAGCTGATGGCGATCTGGAGGAGCCAGTCGATGACAAAATGAGTCAATCAGACAAACAGACACGGACGAGTCGAGTGCGGCTCGTTCACCTCGGCTTCCTGCGCTGCTAAGACTTGCTTCGCCGGCGTAATGTAAGCGGACGCTCCGGCTTCATTGATTTTTCAAAGTAGAGCCTTTCATCCTGTCGCCTGAGCTCCCTCTGAAAACGTGACTGCACCTTGATTGGGTCCTAACGTGGCCCCAGGGTTCACGTTTATGCGTAATCTTACCCACGAGACGCCGTGCTGAATTATAATCTCAGAACTAATCTTAGAACATAAAGGGACCTGCCTCACTGCTTGCTTTTCACTGACTTAGGGAACCAAAGGTGCAAAATTTCTTTCGCGGGGCCGGGGTTTGACCTCTGAGCTACCACAGTCCTTGCAATTAGGGTGCTCAAACTTTTGCGGAACGCAGCACTACAGATCCTTTTGTAAAGCTACTGTATATTTTAACGCATCTTGAGAAGATTGTGTGGAGTTTGCATGTTCTCCTCCACATCTGTGCGTTCTGCATGCTTTTCGTTCTTGTCCGACAGAAGCAGAACCCATTGTAGCCCATCCGCCTCAAGGTTTGGCACGTGGTGCATTCTGACATGTTGAAGTAACCTAGCCTTGCTGCCTGCTCGCGCAGTGTCTTATTTTCCTTGCACCGTTCTGAGGATGATCCCATACTCTGTATTCTGTGTGTTTATAAAATATGATGCCAGGTTGTAAATAAAATCGTACGGACATATAAACTTGCTTCTGTTGGTGATGTGCACACAAACTTCTTGGCTATATATTAGAAGAGGAAAAAGAAGAAAAGCCGTCAGGCAGTAGGACTGTAGATTTTTTATCCCGCTCCCCTCAGAAGTTCTTTAGTGATTTAAACAGCGGGCCGTTGTGCAGCCAGAGGCGAGACCCTGCACCAGCCGCCCCCCGTGTGCCCAGACGTCCTGCAGCAGCCGTGATGTACGACTGCAGAGAGAGGTTAGCAAGCAGCCTGGAAAGAGTTTGGAAACTCCATAGAAAGGTTGGACTAGTGTGAGATGAGCTTAGAGACGAATCCTGTATTACATGTATGGGAAAGCAACTTCTAGTGATCTGTGGTCTAAAGTCTGCCGCACTCAGGGTTAAAGTGCGGCAGAAAGGTCCATCTCAAAGATCCCTGTATTTACAGTGGGGCAAAAAAGTATTTAGTCAGCCACTGATTGTGCAAGTTCTCCTACTTAGAAAGATGAGAGAGGTCTGTAATTTTCATCATAGCTACACTTCAACTATGAGAGACAAAATGAGAAAAAAAATTCCAGGAAATCACATTGTAGGATTTTTAAAGAATTTAACTGTAAATCATGGTGGAAAATAAGTATTTGGTCAATAAATTTGGTTCAACTCAACACTTAGTTACATAACCTTTGTTGGCAATGACAGAGGTCAAAATACCAGCTACAGTGTGTGCCAACCTGGTGAAGACTTACAGGAAACGTTTGCCCTCTGTCTGAGGAACCCTTCACCAGTTTGGTTCCCACCTTGTGCCCTGTGCTGCTGGTTAGCCAAACCATCCTATTATTAGATCCTATTATTCTGTAGGTATGTAGTGCAAAAAAATCTAGCATCCAGTCTCAATATTCCTTCATTAAATCTGCTGACCTATTACATTAGGTTTGTTCCCTGCAGATGTTGACCGGGGCGTCCAAAACTTTGCATAAGTTTATATTTGGCTGGTGCTGAAGCTGTATGAAGCTTTACTTGGCTCTCTGACCAGTTACCTGGAGAGAAACACTGATTCCCACACTAACACTGAGATATTTAATCAGACAGCAGCAGATCCTCATTCACACACACACACACACACACACACACACACACACACACACACACACACTGGAGACCTGAACTTCGGACGTTACCCTACCTGTGCACTCCATCCCTCTGTTCCTGTGGCCTGGGGGTTTCTTTGGCCCTCGCTTCAGGGACCTGCACTCTTAGCTAATCCTGATGTGAGGGCTTCAGTAAATTAGCCACCTCGGCGGCTGCTGAGGGAAGCTCCGGGCCTGCAGGAGCCAAAACAGCTGAATGAGGATCTGCTTTAATTGCTGCTTATTTATTTATGTCAGCTTTACTTATTTATGCTTTATTGCTGAAGACGTTATGGGCTTTTGCTTCAGGGTGTTAAGATGCATAATGTCTTGTCCAAAAGTTTGGGTAACCTTGGTCAAAGGGGAAGGAGTTAACTCTTTCTGTTTTGGTTCTTGCTGTTTCTAGTCATATAAAATAAATAAGGAACAAGGAATTTTTGGTTCATGTTTCTGTTCCTGAGGGCAAGAGTTCCTGGGATCATCTCTGAATTCGAGGTTCCGACTCCCTGCCCATCGATGCCAGGCCAGTCTGGGGTTGAGGCTGCCCAGCATGACGTGGCAAAACCTTTGGCTGTAATAATGTGCTGCTTGTGTTTGGCAACAAAAATGGGTCTTAAACATATACAAACTAAAGTAAAGCATCATCTCCAGCTTGTTCTGTTTAAACTTAGCATTTAATCTACTCTTGCTTTCCTTAAGCATCTAAATCAGCCGAATTGTGTGAGTGAGTAAATGGGTGAGTCATGATAGATTGGCATTATGTCTTATAAATAAACCCCTTTCTTAAATATAAGTTATTTCCTTCCTGGCCCTGCCTGTTGCATCACACACACTCGCTGACGCCTACATCACCCACAATTCCTGTCGTCCCATGATCGTCCCGTGATGAAAATGCATGCAATAGCATATATATTTATAAATCTTACTTTCTATTTATGTTGGTGCAGACCCCAGCCTCGCTTAAACATCTGGACTCCGGATGGCGGCTTTAACATAGTTTCTTTTAAACAGGCCTCCATATCAGTCAGCGTGTGCTCCTTCTCTTCTTCCAGACGTCCATTTCTAAACTATTTATGACCCGATCACCTCCCACAATGCAGACCGAAGGCGACTGGGAGAATATACGAGGCCTGTAAGAGCGTGACCCGGAGGAAAGTGGAGGTTCGATCCGCAGCACTGTTTTATAGCTCAGACGCCGGGTGTGTACGGAGTTATTTTTACTCAAAGCATAGGAAATAAATCCTGTCCAAATCCAATAGATCCAAACTAATGCAGCTAACACTCTAAGAAGGAGCTGTTTGTACGGTCAGTAGATGAACGTGAGCTAGAAGGGCGTCGCCTCATGCCCAACGGGTGAAAGAGCACAAAGGACACCCGACCAAAGGAAGCAGCACCCCTCTAACTCAGCTCCATCAGCTCAGGGATGTCTCGTACCTTAACTCAGCTTATTAGGCTAAATATTTATAACCTCCAGTTGAATTTCCCAAAGCTCAGCCTCAGTGAAGCTGCTCTATAAACAGTCAGTATTATAAACGTACTGTAAGATCTGTCCACTAAGACAAGTAACATAAATTACATTTAATAAAATGTCTATAAGTCTGTTGGAGCAGAACTTTATTATTCTGGGCACATTAATGGTCATGCATAAAATCACACAGGAATTTCAAATAGTTTGTAGTTTTTTAATGTATTATAAATGACATTTAAAAATTTTAATGTATTTGATTTTATGCTTCTAATTTTTAAAGTTGAATCAGAAAAAAATGTCTGTAATTAGTAACTTTTTCAATTAACTTTTTAGGAGTAATTAAAAATGTTTTTTTTTTTTTTGCAAAAATAAATAAATAATAAGAACGCTTAAATTAAAGATTATTATTATTATTATTATTATTATTATTATTAGTATATATATTAAACATTAAGAAACTAAAATGTTTAGTCTAAATAAAAAAAAACTATATATTAATCATTAATGTATAAATAGTAATAATAATAATAATAATGATAATAATAATAGTAATAATAATAATAATAATATATTTGTTATTATTATTATTAATATTATTATTACTATTTTATTATGACTATTTTATTATTTTATTATTATTATTATTATTATTATTACTATTATTATTATTATTAATAATATTATTATTACTATTTTATTATGACTATTTTATTATTTTATTATTATGATTATTACTATTATTATTATTATTAAATAATAATAATAATGGTAATAATAATAATAATAATAATAATAATAATAATAATAATAATAATTTTGCTATTATTATTATTATTATTATTATTATTATTATTATTATTATTATTTTAGTAGTATAATTAAATAATATAATCATTATATATTTATACCATATGTCTTTATTGACTTTAATTTTATTCTGCAGCAATACTTAATCACAGAGTTTGTAGTTTGTAAGTATCTGAACATTCCTTATGACTTAGTAGTGATAAAGATTGTAGAGTTTTCAGAACAGAAATCATTTTCTTTCTTAAATTCTCATCAAATTCTTTTGCTGGCCAATAAGCTAAACTTTATTTTTCAGTTCAGAACAGTTTGTGATTACTTTCACCTAATTACATGTAATTTAAAATGATAAACCACTGTAGAGGTATTTTAATATGCATGAAATAAATCACAGATAAACACAACAATCCACAAACACCATGTAGTGATGACAATACCAAATCAGTAATTAAGCGAAACGATCAGGGCTCGGATAGTGGAGTACTTACTAATGTAGTCCTGAAGCAATTCTGTCACTTAAGCAGACACTGGCAGCAGGTTAATTGGACGGGAATTAGAAGAAGATTATGATAATTAGTCCATCTTTGTATGAAAATGAGCTTAGACTGAGAAATATGAACCTGAAGATCAGAGCTGGAAGAACTTAATAAAAATAAAATAAATATTTAAAAAAATTAATTAATTAATACATAGACATTATTCTTATGTATTAAAATAAGTTTTAAAATAATATTATTTATGTGTAATATCTCATTTATTTATATAAAATATCTAATTATTATGTAATACTTATTATTGAAGAAATAGGCAACTGGATTTTTTATTTTAACGGACAAACTCATGAAATTTTGACTAAAGAAATAAAGCAACAAGAAGAATTACGGTAAATGAAGTAAAAATTGTACACACACACACACACACACACACACACACACACACACACACACACACACACACACAGGGGAGGCTTGCATTGAACAAGATACAGAAAATACAATTAAAAAACAAAATAATAATAATAATAATAATAATATACACAATAATTATTTAAGGTAAATATTATGAAAAAAAATATATAATTTTATAAAAAATTTATAAAAAATGTATAAAAAATTTAAAGTAATACATTATTGTAAATATAAAAATTATTTAAAAATAATAAAAATAATATTAAAATAAAATACAACAGTATACATATGAAAACAAAAAATATTATTTAATTTATTGTAAATAAAAAAAAAGAATTAATAAAAATGCAAGCATAAATGCAAGCATACACAAACAGTCACATGACCAAAATAAGGCGTCACGCCCACTTCATGTTACATACAGTAAATAAAAACAGGAGTGTGTAACGCATGTAGACACACACACACACACACACACACACACACACACACACACACACACACACACACATACACACTTAGCACCTACAGTACATTGTGATTTAAAAAGCCTGGCAGTGATTTTGCGAGTGCTTCTTGCGTTTCTGAATTCTCACCGGGGTAGGGCAGGTGTAGTCTGATGCCCAGTTGGCACAACCGATGTAGAAACCGAGAGCAGGGGTTTCTGTGACAAAATAACAGAGATATTAAAACAGATTAAAAGTATAAACTCTTCCTATAACATTTCTCAGTGACACCAAAAGCTCTTCCCGTCTCTCGATCGGATGCACCGAGCGGCTCGGCTGTCTCACGGCATTCTAAGCAGCTCACGTCCGGGATCTCATTTACACTCAAGTGCTGCTGTGTCCCTATAAGCAATTTTCAGCCGGCGCAGTCCTGCTCTCAGCCGTGTTTAGCTCCGCGTCCTCCCGTGGATAAAACCATTTCCAATTCATTACCTCTTGCTTTTGTTTTGGAGGAAGTGCAAATTAAAGACGGAGGGTTTTTTTTCTTCTTAAGAACTTTCTCTCCTGATTTCTTTTTCCGGTGCTCAGTGTCAGATCTGATCAGTCATGAGGGCTTCGGATCATGTGGGATCCTGCGTCCCTTCCCCTAATATAGGGTGTATATATGATGGAGAACATTTACGCTTCACTCATAAAGCCGTACCACTTTAGAGGACTGCACAATTGACCTGATACTTTTGCATCGATAGACAGCATTAAAAAAACCACAAAGATCAGCCAGATGAACCAGAGACTCAACGAGTGAATGTGAACCAGTTTATATGGTTATAGACTAGAGAGAGTAAACAAACAAAGGAGTACTACTTACAATAGGACAGGTATATACGATGCATTTTGAAAGTCTTCAGACCCTGTCACTTTTTCACACATTTTGTTAAGGCCTCGTGACTTGTGTCCCAATATTTTTGACCTTGTGGCTTTATGTTCTAATACTTTTGACCACATGTGAGCACACTAAAATCCCACCTCTGCTCATCGCAGCATTTGATTGGGTGTTTACGGCCACAGCACCTGAGTTAAAAGACAGATCTTTATTTCATTTTATAATTTATTATAATTTAAAACCTGTGTCTCAATATTTTTGGCCACATGTAGCTTGTATCCCAATATTTTTGACCACATGCAGGTTTGTGTCCCGATATTTTCGTCCACATGTTGGTTTATGTGTCAGTACATTTGGCCACATGGCTTTGTGTCTCAATACTTTTGCCCACATTTGGGTTTGTGTACTAATATTTTTTACCACATGTGGGTTGTCTCTCAATACTTTTGGCCACGTGGCTTTGTGTCCCAATAGTTTTGACCACATGTGGGTTGTGTCTCAATACCTTTGACCACATGTGGGTTATGTCTCAATACTTTTGGAAACATGGCTTTGTGTCCCAAAATTTTTGACTACATGTGGGTTGTGTCTCAATACTTTTGGCCACATGGCTTTCGGTCTCAATATTTTTGACCATATATGGCTTTGTGTCTCAAAACTATTGGCCACGTGGGTTTGTGTCCCAATATTTTTTACCACATCTGGCTTTGAGTGCCCATATTTTGTAACTGGGTAATGCCCGATGGTGGACTGGCATGCCGTGTTCATAAAGTATTTTTGTGGGCTGCCCGTGTGTAATCTAATTTATTACCGACCCATTTCAGATCCGTTTCAGAGTTAGAACGATCGCCTAAGCTACAATCTCTCCTTCCAGTCCCTGTTCACTCCCTGAGTCCTGATTCCTGCTGAATAATTGAGTGTGTGAGGGTTAAAGGGTTCACAGGAACAAAATATTTGGACCAATCACAGTGCCCTGTTCACACAGTCCGGCTCGTTTCTGGATCTAATGGATTGACATGTTGAACTGTACGAGTGTGAACATCGTCTGTACTTCAGCTGCTTCACTGGCACGGCTCGGTAAGTGCACCCATTCACAAGTGCCCGCTTACATAACGAGCTTACTGCTTCAGCTGATGGTTTCATGAACTGTTTAATGGGAAAGGTTTGTGAACGTTTTGGAACAGCCTGGATTGCTGCATTAGTGACTCATGAAGTGAGGTCTAGCGACCCTTATCTGTGGTTTTGGGCATATGATATTGAGAGAGAGAGAGAGAGAGAGAGAGAGAGGGAGAGAGGGAGATTTTATTTGCATTAAACAACTAAAAATAAACTAGATCTGCATTTCCTGAAGGAACTAAAAAATTCTTGAAATGTGGCAAGTATTTTTGGCCACATCTGGGTTTGTATCCAAATACTGTTTTCCTTATAGAGATTTGTGTCCCAATACATTTGGCCTCATGTGGGTTTGTGTCCCAATACTTTTGGCCACATGTGAGTTTGTGTCCCAATATTTTTGGCCTCATGTGGGTTTGTGTCCCAATACTTTTGGCCTTGTGTGTTTGTGTCCCTAGTTTGGCCTCATGTGGGTTTGTGTCCCAATACTTTTGGCCACGTGTGTCTGAGGGAGGAAGCCATAAGTGGAACTAAAACATTCATTTCAGATTTCTATAATCAGAGCTTAACCGTCCTGTTTATAGTTGAGGGAAACTTTAAGGCTTTTGTTTTGGCAGTGCTAAACCAGAGCTCAGGAGTCTTGTTAGAAAATCAATTCCTTGTTAATTTGGAGCCTCAGCTTCCCAGAGCTTCTAACCATACAGCATGCAGAAGCATTTGTTACTGAAATTGAGCCGTGCTGTGGGTGTTTGGGATGTGAGGCAGGACTCAGAGACTAAACCTGAAACTGACGTGACAGAGCAACAGAACTTTGTTCACATAAAATATAACAACGTACAAAATAATCAGGACAGATTGCATTTTGGGAGATTAGAGGAACTGAAATACAGACAAACGTACTGTGAATATGAGGAGAACATGCCAAATGCCAAACAGTGGACAGTAAGTACTGATAAAGGTCAGACCATGTAACCCCCCCCCCACCCCCCACAAAAAACAAACAAAAAAAACCCTCCAAAGTATATTGCATAATGTATTTATATATTACCACGATAATTAATCATGCTGGTGATTATTTAATTATTTTATTTTTAATATGTTAAATACTCAACATTTTATTTGTCCTATTACTCATTACACATATTGGGTATTATTATTATTATTATGATTATTATGATTATTATTATTATTATTATTATTATTATTTTTTTTTTTATAATAATAATTATTATATTAAATATAATTCTAACAATAATTATAAATAATAACAGTAATAACATTAATGTTTAGTAATAATAACCAGTAATAATAATAATAATAAAAATAATAATAATAATAATAATATTTATTATTATTATTATTATTATTTATTTAAAAAACAAAATAAAATAATAATAATAATAATAATCATCATCATCATAATAATCATTATTATTATTATTATTATTATTATTTATTTATTTATTTAAAAAGCATAATAATAATAATAATATTATTATTATTCCTAACAAATAACATTACTGTTATTATTTCTAATAATATTGTAATGTATTATTATTATTATTATTAATTAATAATAATAATAGTAATAATAACAACAACAATAATAATAATAATAATAATAATAATAATAATAATAATAATAATAATAACAACAACAACAACAACAACAATAATAATAATAATAATAATAAATATGTGATCAGGTTTCAATTTAATTAAAAATTATGTTCAATCTTTTCTCAGTGATGAACTACAGGGTTTGAACCAACCAGCTAATGAATGTTTTTCGGATAGACTCTAATTAGTGTTGAACTGAAGCATAAATAAGCCATGTGGCTGGAAAATGATCACAACACAAACCCAATCAGAAAACAAAATCCAGCAACTTGAATTCCAAACGTGTCTCGGTGTGGATAGAGGAGCACGGTTCGGGTGGAGAGATGAATGGTGGCATCACTTACTGACTGTTCTTTCCTGCTGCTTAAAGCTCAGTAATTATTTTCCTTCGCTAATTGCTCGGGTTCGTGTGTCTGAACTTACAGCGTCGATGTTAATAATCTAAAAGCGGAGTGTGAACGAGGCAGTGAGCACCAAATGCAGCGCGACTCCATGGGACTCCTGTACTATCACTTACTTATTACTTATTCTTTCCTGCTTGAGTCTCATTTTGAGCTTTTATCTTTCACAGCCTTCATTTCTGGAGTGACCCGGGTTCGAGTCCTGGCAGTACCGTCCTGATGGGTCGGGATTCTAATAATAGGACGGTGGAAATGGCCGGAGCTGTGCAATGACTGGCACTGTGGAGGTTTGAGACAGTAACCAGAGCAATTAACACGGGCTGAAGGTGTGAGAATGAACCTGCTAGGTGTGGTGAGGGACCACGACCTCAGTCTGTTAATTTAAAAAGTGTTTTGTCATGTTTATAGGAGCAAATATTAAAAACTGTCTATGTTAATGAGAAACCAAACCTTAATAACTCTTAAGCTTCAGTCAACGCCTTATGATTTGGGTAATACAAATCTGGGTTATAAAAATAGTGGAACGATTTCCAACGCTGAGGCCATGTCTGGCATCGCCATGCTTTCTGAAGTCACCAGTGGCACCTCCGCAGTTCTGAAGGCACCGAGGTTCCTGTGCCCTACGGAGCTGCCAGATATCCTTGAGGGCCAGGGTTCTACTCCTGTGATGGACTGGTACCATGTGTTTATTCATATTCATTCATTTTTTATATTTATACATTTATTTAATTCATTTATTTTTTACCAGAAATATATATCACAGTTATTAAATGAGCTCTCTTATGAAGCATTTAATAGCTATTAATTAATGTTGTATGGGGCTGACAGAAGCTGATGTGGTCTTTGCAGTTGCAGCCTATTTGCCTCAAGGTTTGATGTGTTGTATTGATATATAAGTATTTATTTTATTTTATTATTTATAATAATAATAATAATAATAATAATAATAATAATAATAATAATAATAATAATAAATATTTTGTAAAATAAGTATTGGGACACAATAAAAATGTGTTGTCTTGATATATAAGTATTTATTTTATTTTAGTTTATTTTATGTTATTTTATATATAATAAAACAAATTAAGTAAAATAAATACTTATATATCAATGCAAAATATAAGATGTTTATAAATATTTCTTCATTTATTAATATGCATTTATTTTATTTATATCTATGCATTTTTTTATTTTATTTTATAACTTTATAACTTTTATTTACATGTATATACACACTATCTCTTTATATATTATTTTATTTTATTTTATTTTATTATATACATATATATATATATATATATATATATATATATATATATATATATATATATATATATATAATACTAATAAAATGAAATAAATACTTATATATAATACAACATATAAGATCTTTATATATATGTATTTATTTATTCAAATGCATTTATTTATTTCATTTATTTTTAATAAAAATATATGTCACAGTTACTAAATATTAAATAAGCTATCTCATGAACCATGTTACTTATATTTTATTGATGTGCTTTTATTATTTTTTCTTTTATTTGGCAGTTCTGTTAATTATTTAGCTGCTGCTTAATTAGTCGCAGCATTAAGTGACTGCTGCAGTTTCTTATGACTCTTATTTGTGGGAACTTTTCCCGGTGCTTGTTTTTGCCCGCTGTAAGTTTGATCCATTGTTAGCGCTAGCCTCATGCGGCCTAGCCGCTCTCGTGTTGCTAATGGGGACGTCTGGATCTCTGTGGGATGCTCGCGGTAATGAGGGATCAGGAAGCCGTACCTCCCTCACGGACTGCCACCTGCACCCACTGAGCTGCCCACATGCCATTGCTCGAGCTAATCATTAGCAGGTTGTGTACACATGGTTTGGGACTGTGTGTGGAACGTGCAGCTGTGAGAGGAGACGCGTTTTGGGCTTCAGCTAAAGGTCAGAGAATAAAACGCTTAAAATAAAATTACAGAAAGAAGCTACATCAACCATTGCCAGGTTGCCGGAGGGTTTCGGAGCTTATCCCAGTGGCCCAGTGAGGGACAGATCCTGATCCTGGATCGCAGGCTCATGTCCTGAGCTCTTCAGGATATTAGGACTGGTGGATCTCCGGAATATTCCAGCCATAAATCATCCTGTGTGAGAGTTTGTGTGTTTTTGCGTTGATTCAGATGGAAGAGCTGCTCAGGATATCTGCCGCTTTGATGGAGTGCCGTGTGATGAAGAGTTCATAAAGTGACTGATAGCTTCCCTCAGCATCGTATATCAGATGACCACCTCGTGCCACCCTGCCAGCCGACAGAAAACACACACACACACACACACACACACACACACACAAAAACAAACAAACAAACCTGTGCATCCACATCACTGTGAGTTTTCGACCTGATTTCACTTTATTGTGTTTGGAAAAAAAAAAGAAAAATGTTTTTATTTATTCATTCATTTACTAATTAATTACTTATTTACTTAATTAATTAATTAATTAATTGGTTTATTTTGCTGATAGGTAAAAAAAAAAAAATTATAATAATATATATATATATATATATGTATATGTATATATATAAGTATATATATTATATAGATATAAAAATATTAAAAATAAATATACAGTATATATATATATATATATATATATATATATATATAATAAAAAATATAAATATTTATATATTTTTATTTATATATATATTTTTGTTTTATATATATATATATATATATATATATATTATTTATATATATTTATGCATTTTTTTATTTCATTGCATAGATATAAAAAAATAAATACAGTACAGGAATAAATAAATGCATTATATATTTATATATATATACATATATATTTATATAAAAAAAAAAAAAAAAAAAATATATATATATATATATATTTATTTTAATTAACCTATCAGCAAAATAAGCCAATAAATAAATAAATAAATAATTGAATTAATTATATAATGAATATAATATAATATAATATAATATATATACATAATATAATATAATATAATATAATATAATATATTATGAAGCATTCAAATCGAATTTAAATCAGCTGTTGACATAGATTTCTGTTTTGGGTTGACAGACGCTGATGTGGTCTTTGCTGTTGCAGCCCATTCTCCTCAAGGTTTGATGTTTTGTATTGATATATAAGTTTTTTTTATTTTATTTAATTACAGTTTATAACATATATACTGCCACCTGCACCCACTGAGTGATAAACCCCTCTAAGTGATAAATGTGTACTCTGATAGTGATCGTCTCTGGAAGGTTCGAACAAGCCAACAAATAAAAGCGACGTCTCGGCCGACTCGTTAGCAAAGCGTGAAGTTCCTCCCGACTGCAGTGCAGAGAGAGATACAAACACAAATCCTCCTTCAGCGGCTCCTGACGGTAATTACAGCCTGGCAGTGCCACGCTAAAGGGGCGTCACTTTTCTCTCATTAGAGGTTTGGGCATCGGGTGCCTCTTCACTCTCGCCGAGAGCTGAGAGTGTGAGTGCCTGTTTGTGTTGTTAACCTTCCGGTTGTAGGTCAGACACATTTGTTAGGTGTCTAATCGGGGGCTCGGCGTGCAGGAGCGCTAAAGAGAAATGTGTGTGGCATTTAAATATGAAAAGTGATGGCATTATGGGATAACTAAAGCAGAGAGAGAATGTGAGAGAGAGAGAGAGAGAGAGATGTTCAGAAACACTGTAAGTGGAAATCCTGACAGCGAAGCTGATCCTGCTCTTATTGGATTTGTGCTAAATGAATCTCTTTGGTACCTTAAAGCTTCAGTTTCATTAGCACTTCAATTTTCTTTCCCATTTTGTCACTCGCTCATTCGCTTTAGTACATCTGTCCATCTGTCCTCCTACGCACTCGCAGCTTCAAGCTTAACCTTCTCTTCACTGCTTTTAAAATCTT
The DNA here is from genome assembly GCA_025084515.1 of Ancistrus triradiatus. Lineage (NCBI taxonomy): Eukaryota > Metazoa > Chordata > Actinopteri > Siluriformes > Loricariidae > Ancistrus > Ancistrus triradiatus. Next base: position 1,773,194 of record JAJAGP010000008.1, on the reverse strand, counting down.
AATTGTCTTCCTCTCTCTCTCTCTCTTTCTTTCTTCCTCTCTCTCTCTCTCTTTCTCTCTCTCTCTCTCTCTCTCTATATATATATATAGTTGTTGGAATCGACTGTAACTTTACATGTGTGAATGTAATGGTGATGAATGTCAGGGACTGGGAATTGGGGAAGCTGTTCTCTCCTGCACATATCGCTGAGTTGTTAGTGTCCCTCGTATCACTACTAGGAAAACTAGCTTTAATGCAGGAGTATATTTTTATTAAGTGTTGTTTTTTTAAAAAAACGAATTAAGTTGATATTTTAAATAACAGACCGATAGTGTCCAGGAAACGGACCATTTTTCATATCAGTGCTCCGGTGCTTTCACAGGAAGCATATCATCAGGTCCTGACACAGCGGCCGTTCCGGGTGAAAGCCATTTCCGAGGTCCATTGCTCTTTTTTTTCTCCTCTGCTTATCTTCCAGCTCGCGAGCGTCAACAGTTCTCAGGGATGAGTTCATCCTTTCTGCTGCCACATGACTCTTATTTGTACAGCAAATAAAAGAGAGATCACTAGGACAGATGGTGGAGAGAGCCGGCAGAGATTGCGCAGAAGAATTTATCGATTCAATTCTCCCGGATGGTGTTTCGGAGGAGCAGCAGATCACTTCTTTTTTGCGTGCCTCATTCCTGTCGGTGTTTTACAGGAGGGGGTTTGGCCGCAATGGAAACCGGGGAAAGATGAAGTGGCGGAGACGGTGCGTTAAAGAAACGGAGGATTCATCAGAGAATGGGTTCGATTTTGCAATAAATAAAGTGTGTAACCTTTATATCGGTTATTATACTACATCAAATGCTGTAGGAATGTTTCTTCGGATACCTGAACAATAAGTCAATAAATCCGACATGACAGTTTGATCAAGGTCACGCGCATGATCAGATGTCTGACAGCTCTGTCTCAGGGATGAAGTCTATTTAATTTAGGAATCATTTAATCAATTAATCTAGGAATTATGATGCTGCAGAGCAACCGAAAGCAATCAGCGTGTTTTTTTTGCTTCTCTGCAAATGTGACAGTGGCCTCGTTAAAGCCATTTATTATGACGTCGTCTCTAACGATGCAGGCCTCCATCAGCAACATTACACTAAACCTCTCCATCATCAGCGTCGCTCTTCATCGGCAGCCGAGGTTGCAGGCGTCCTCATTACTCAGCGCTTTCATTCGATCGCTCTTTGTGCACTTCATGTATAGATGTTTTAAACTGGCCTTTAAATTACAGCAGGGATCAATGTTCAGAGGTGGATCTTTAAGCGACGAGACTGGGACGTGTCCTTACACAAATGGAAATGCTGCGTTGTGTGACGATGAAGAATGGCGGATGTTGTGCGAGATCCATATCAAACGTTGCTTTCGTCTGCTTTTTTCAAATAGAAATTTTACAGCATGTGATGAGCTAGCTGTGCCATTCACACCAAGCCGTGGTTGAAACCAACCTGCCCAATACACTACTGGTCAAAAGTGTTAGGACGCCCCATTTTTTCAGTTGTATTACTGTCGAGGAAAATACTGTGTTAGAAATCATTTTATTTTTGATTTAACACTTCTCATATACATATTTAAACTGGATGTTTTCTTGGTTTGTTCATGATTCACATCCGCTGTACAAGCAGATTTTGTCTGGAGGACCTAAGCATTATTAGATCACTTTGGTATGTTAAGGACGGACTTTGATGGTCCTCATGTTCAAGTGTAATTTAGTTAATCAGTGCCTAGTCATGAAAACTAGTTTAACTGTAGTTGTGGTTTAATGAGTAAAGAGATGGACCTAAAAGGAGTCATGTTCTGAAACTTGGAGAAACGCCTTTGTTTAAAGCTTTCTGAAGGTCAATGATAAGTCAGAATTGCTTAGAGAACTATAGTGGAGCAAGAGCGCCCTCTAGCGTTCCTAGTATTCAGCATCCAATAGGAACTTTGTTTAATGATATTCTGTCCAGTAAGGTGTCATTTTCTTATCTTTTTGTTTAAAAGCCGATGTGTGCTTGGTTTCATCAGAGCGTCCAGAGGTAAGGTGTTTCGCTAAGGTAACGTAAGAGCACTACCCGAGTTAGACTACTAAGCAACTTGTCAGGATGGCCTTTTGAATTGTTACTGAATTCAACAAGTAGCATTTCCACCACAATACCAAAAACTTTCCAGTGAATGATCTGGAATAGAACGAAGGTAAGCAGAACTGAAGAAGTTTATTACTACTATCAAACTCACGTCTGCATCAAAGCAAATAATCAAATAATTAATCATCATTTTGGGCTAATTAACCCTTAATCTAATTTTGGTCTCGCCTCGGTCTTGACATGGACTCGACTACTAAAAGTCTTGGTCTTGACTCGGACAACATTTGTGCTTCCTCATGCCTTGTTTGTTTCCTTGCTCCTCTGGGTTGTTGGTGAGAGTCGGTGTCCTGAATATTTAAAAATGACGAAATTACAAAACGAAGAATAACAAGGCTGTGTTTGCCGGGTCGTCATGCTCCTCCACCAATAGGCATCAGTACCACCTGCTCTCATTGACTTTTATCTCCCGGTGTTATGAAAACCCCGAGGCAGATGTTCTGTCTCAGCTTTATGAGGGCAAGGGTTCCCCCACGGACCCCGGCAGAATCCCTCACTGTTCATGCCCTGTAGCTCCCAAGCAGTAAGAGCTTAATGATGAGATACATCAAGCCCAACAGACTGACCCAGTTCCTGACTCCTGTTCCCTAATGAAAACTCTACACTATTGTCCTGGCCTGATGTATTGTTTGATTCTGACCTCACATCCCCGGATATTAGAGTCAGAGGTACGACTCGCACCAGTCTTATACTACGGAGTACAGAGCACAGGCCCAGGTTGTCTTGTTTTTGAGTTACATGTTACATTGGTGCTTGAAAGTTTGTGAATTTTCTATATTTCTGCATAAATATGAGCTAAAACATCATCAGATTGTCACACAAGTCCTAAAAGTAGAGAAAGAGAACCCAGTTACACAAATGAGACAAACATATTATACTTGGTCATTTATTTATTGAGGAAAATGATCCAATATTACAGATTAGTGAGTGGCAAAAGTATGTGACCCACTAGGATTAGCAGTTTATTTGAAGGTGAAATTAGAGTCAGGTGTTTCAATCAATGGGATGACAGGTGTGAGTGGGCACCCTGTTTTATTTAAAGAACAGGGATCTATCACAGTCTGCTCTTCACAACACATGTTTGTGGGAGTGTATCATGGCACGAACAAAAGAGATTTCTGAGGAGCTCAGAAAAAGAGTTGCTGATGCTCATCAGGCTGGAAAAGGTTACAAAACCATCTCTAAAGAGTTTGGACTCCACCAATCCACAGTCAGACAGATTGTGTACAAATGGAAGAAATTCCAGACCATTGTTTACCCCTCCCAGGAGTGGTCGCCCAACAAAGATCACTCCAAGAGCAAGGCGTGTAATAGTTGGTGAGGTCACAAAAAGAACACAGGGTAACTTCTAAGCAACTGAAGGCCTCTCTCACATTGGCTAATGTTAATGTTCATGAGTCCACCATCAGAAGAACACTGAACAACAATGGTGTGCATGGCAGGGTTTCCAAGGAGAAAGCCACTGCTCTCCAAAAAGAAACATGGCTGCTGGTCTGCAGTTTGCTAAAGATCACGTGGACGAGCCAGAAGGCTATTGGAAGAAAGTTTTGTGGATGGATGAGACCAAAATAGAACTTTTTTGGTTTTAAAAGAAAAGCGTTCTGTTTTGGAGAAAGAAAACACACTGCATTCCAGCATAAGAACCTTATCCCATCTGTGAAACATGGTGGTGGTAGTATCATGGTTTGGGCCTGTTTTGCTGCATCTGGGCAGGACGGCTTGCCATCATTGATGGAACAAGGAATTCTGAATGATATCAGAGAATTCTAAAGGAAAATGTCAGGACATCTGTCCATGAACTGAAACTCAAGAGAAGGTGGGTCATGCAGCAAGACAACGACCCTAAGCACACAAGCCGTTCTACCAAAGAATGGTTACAGAAGAATAAAGTTCATGTTATGGAATGGCCAAGTCAAAGTCCTGACCTTAATCCAATGGAAATGTTGTGGAAGGACCTGAAGCGAGCAGCTAATGTGAGGAAACCCACCAACATCCCAGAGCTGAAGCTGTTCTGTACGGATGAATGGGCTAAAATTCCTCCAAGCCGGTGTGCAGGACTGACCAACAGCTACAGGAAACATTTAGCTGCGGTAGCTGCACAGGGGGAGCACACCAGATACTGAAAGCAAAGGCTCACATACTTTTGCCACTCACTAATATGTAATACTGGACCATTTTCCTCAATAAATAAATGACCAAGTATAATATTTTTGTCTCATTTGTGTAACTGGGTTCTCTTTATCTACTTTTAGGACTTGTGTGAAAATCCGATGATGTTTTTGCTAATATTTATGCAGAAATATAGAAAATTCTAAAGGGTTGACAAACTTTCAAGCACCACTGTACGTTTACAGTGTGAGCCTCAGACTGTGAACACCAAGAGTGCTTGTTTTTTTAATTAGTATTGATCTTTTCATGTAACGTCCTGAACCATTCACCAGGTCGCACATACAGACTGACGCGTAATGCGCAGAACAAATCCCACGTGCCCTTTGTTCGTTCCGCTCCATGGGTACCACTGTCGCCTCACAGTATGAAGGTCCTGGGTTTGATCCCCAGGTGGAGCCGTCCACGTCCTTTCTCTGTAGAGTCCTCCCTGTGTCCACGTGGGTTTACTCCGGTTTCCTCCCACAGTCCAAAAACAGGCGTGTTAGGCTAATTGGTGTCCTTACTCATATTCTAGACATTATTGGCTTTATTAAGTTATTGATTATATACTGTACACTTTTGTCTTATATTTTATAGTTTTATATTTGCTATTATTTTATATATTTGCTATATTAATTGTGTTCTCTATTGTAATTTTTATATTGTGTATTTAAACTATTACTGTAAACATATTAATTAACAAAGTTAGTTTAATTCTTAGGCTTAACATCACCCAAGGAGTTTGGTTCTTATTTGAGTCTTGGTGCTTTCAAGGTTTCTTCCTGATAACATTTAGGAAGTCTTTCCTTGCCACTGCCACCCTAGGGTTGCTCAGCCACTTTGAAAAACAAGGCAAAACGAGTTTAAAGGAATAAATGCATTACAGAGGAATGGACGCTGGTTGCCAGGCAGTGGCTGCACAGTATGTGAGGTTTTAATTAAATTTTAGCATTTTATCTTAGATCTGAATCAGTATTTTGTTCGTTTTTACAGTTCTAGGTTTCATTAACTGGACCAGAGTCTCTGAAACACCCTGCCTACAGCAGCTGAGACACTGAGGGAATGTATTTATTTGAAAATATGAAGCCGTTTGTGTGTGTGTGTGTGTGTGTGTGTGTGTGTGTGTGTGTGTGTGTGTGTGTTAGTGCACCTGGTGCGCCATGACCCCTGCATGATCTGGCGTAGCAGCAGTTTAGCACCGAGCTGGATGGGAGGCGTCCTCTGGGAAATCTGGAGCGAAGAGAGGGGAATAAAGGGGAATGTTTGGACACAAAGCAGAGGTTTGGGGGTCAAACCTATTTTAAAGCGACCTCTCAGGGGGTGAGGCTTGCTTTCCAAACATGCTCTGATTTCCAATGTACTCACTCCGATAGCTCTGGATGTGTAGTGTGCGGTACGTGGATCTACAGGGCGAGTGGTTATCCATATGAAAAAGAAAATCAATGATTGCAGGAAACAAACACGTGATCTGTAGGGAACTCGCTAGATGCATACGTCATATGTGCCTCAGTATATGTGACCAGAAGGGTGAGGGTTCAGCTGGTCACGGCAATGATTTCCGAGTCCAAATGACTCAGAAGACCGAGACGAGACAGAGTCCAAATGAGGTTGAGACCGAGATAAGACTGAGGCTGCTTGTTTAAGATCTCTAGGAATTGCTTTATGTCTTGCCTGAGAACATGAACTCTTTACCTTTTTCCGTGGATGCTCTTTCATCTCCCACATGTCACTCTGTTCCGCAGGCTGTGTTAACATCTTTTCCTTTTGAGAAGCAGCAAAACATAGAATTTGACCGAGAACACCCAAACTTTTGCATACACCTGTTTCCTAAAAATGAGCTTGGAAGCAAGATTTTAAGATTGACGGGTTAAACCAATTAGAAATCCCAAAGAGGTTCAAAATTTCCAAAAAAGAACCAAATGTTCTGGGTCCTGATTGTGCTGAGGCTCTGGGGAACTCAGGTTTGAACCTGAGAGTCTTCATTCAGATCCCAGGCAGGTCTCGGGGATTACTCTGTTGGTGTGATGCTGTTCTAAGCTCATTTAACGTCAGCACAAGTCTCCGAGCAAGAGCGAAGTGCATTCCCACTGGAGCTCCTGGAGAAAAGTTCTCTTTTTGTTTTACTTCCACTCGGTTCGGTTAATTGGTCCAGCTAATTGGCCTGCTCGCCGTGTCATCAATCTTATCGATCGAGCTATGGATGGAACGGGCATATTCAGATATCCAATAGCCAGCTGCACCGGATGGTGTCCGTCCTTTATGTGCATCTCTGTACTGTACAGAATATGAGCCGTCATACAGAAACATTTTTCATTTGTTATTTATTCAGCCTCCTCTGTAGCTTCACGAATTCACAGATACATGATGTGACTCCAAAACGGGAGAACCTGGAGTGGGCCCACATCAGGAAAACATGCCAAACTCCACCTAAGTTTACTCAACACAAGCTCGGCTGCTGTAGATGCAGCTCTGGAGTTATAAAGCTGAACCCAAATCAGGCGCAGACACTGAAATAATGAATTTTACCCTCAGTGCTTTAGTCTGTCCCCGTGACACGCTGCGATAATCTAACCTGGTAACGTATCGGCTTCTTTTTGGACAATAAAACAGATCATAAAGTGAGGTCGTGTTATTGTGTCTGAGTGAGTTTTTGATGTCCGAGTGATGCTCTTTCCCTTTGCCTCCATGGAAAACCAATATTCTTCAGTACCCCAGCTAGGATCTTTGAAACAGATTTTTTACTTTTTCACTCCATCCTGATGGCATTTGTTTCTGAGTTCTTAGAGTACCACATTGTGGAAGGGCACTCCTTACACTCATTATACTCCTTACACTCCTTGTCCTTATCGCCACCCTCTCTGTCTGTTATTCGGATATGGATCGGTAACCCTGGAGCCTAAATGTGGCGTGTTTGTGCGCTGTGGTGGGATTCCACGCTCTGCTGCTCTGCCCTGGTTGACTCTAATTGCGAGTGCCACTATGCCAGAGTCGCCTGAGGAGCCGAGGGAAGTCGGCGGGGGAAAATTGAACAAGTATCACGCATCAGGAGTGTTTACTCTCAGAAACGCTGTCAGTGCCCTCTTGTTTATCCTCTCCACAATTACCGGGCGACCCCAGAGAGACCGAGGGAGAAGGACCTGTGACCTGATACACAGGAAAAAGACTCCTTTACACTTTACACTTTTTGAGGATGCGAAATTTAGCAGACGCCCTTATCCAGAGTAACGCACAGATGAGCTGAGCAGTATCTGTCTGAGCTAGCTCTGGATATTGCTCAGTACTGCAGCAGTCAAGAACTTACAATCTTTAGTCTTTAATTATCTCCCATCAGAGCTACAGTACTTTGCAAAAGTCTTCGGCCACCATTAGTTTAGATATACCATTGTTTTAGCAACGGTATAATGACAATAGAATTGTTTCTCAGCATCTTTATTAGAATACAACCAAAAATACTGGGAATTTGCTGCAGTATTTAAAAAACAGCTTCTTTGTTGTACATGTATTTAGTATTTCCTCCGCTTAGACTTCATCGGGATGCCAAGCTGATCCTTCTACACCTTTATCAGGAATGGACTTTTTTTATAAGGGGAGCAGCCTTATAGATAGGATTTTCTTGGTCTAATCATTGACCGCATATTACATATGAACAGGAAACCATTCCCAAAACAACACCTCTAATGGTGGCCTAAGACTTTTGCATGTATGTTTGTGTGACGCTCATGTTTTACTCTTAGAAATATGTCTTTAAATACCAGAAAACTGTCTAATTTTCGTCGATGAACCGAATAACCATTGAAACGCCGGCCCCACGTCTAAGCGAGGTTGCTACGTGCTGACCTTCTCAGATATTCCCGAGGTTGCCTCTGATGTTTTAAAGATCTTCAGTTCAGTCGCTTGTAGGACCGAATAAAAGCACGGCAAAGTGAACAAAGCCCAGACTTCATAATCTGCTCCGACCTCTAACTCTGATTAAAGCTCGCCCTTTATAATCACACTCACCCCTGCACGTGGACACGCTCAAAAGCAAGGAGGAAGGTCAGGACGTGAGCGCAGAGGATTATGGGATTAGATAACCTGTAAAACAAAAGGTTTTTGAGATGATTCGGGTTTGTTCGCTGCATTTGGGTTGTACGTGGTAACGAGAGGGACCAGGTGAGAAAACCAAGCAGACGCTTTTTGTTTTCATTTCAGTCGAATTCGATCCTGAAGTGGCGTGGAGACTCCGTGGCCCCGTCCAACCCTCAGTCATAAAGCACACATATCTAATTCCAACTCTACACACACACCTCATGTAGACACAAAGACGCGCTGAACCATGAAGACTCCTGTCACAGCAGCTCCGATACCACATGTCATTTCCTTATTATTATTTTATATTCATACAGCGTGAAAATGTCATTATAATTCTACAGAGCGAGCGAACCGAGCTCCAGAGGGAACGGCGAACTGATTCTGCAATTTCCCCCCACATTTTCCTGAGAAATATTTGCCCAGGATCTGATCGCCTCGCAGCCGCTCGTATTTGCATACCAGGCACAAGAGGAGAGGGTTGCTTTATTTCCTCGTTGAATTTATTTAGCGATCTTGCGTTTGTACAGCGCCAGTGGCTTCTGGGTTACAGATGTAATAAAGGAGTCTCTCCTCTCGCGGTTGCTGCCGGATCAGAGCGAGAGAAGGAGAAATGGAGGTGAAAAAACTTTCTATTAAAGCGTTTTACTAATAATTACATAATAGGATTAGGCTGAGTAGATGGATCAAATAAACAAACCCCACGGCTGCTGATCAGAAACTCTTCTTCCTCCGTCTCCACAATCCCGGTTTTAAATACAGCTAGGCTACATGCCGTAGTCACATGGCAGTGCAGATATATGGCATGCATGTTTTAGTTTAGACAATAATATTCATTCAAACACAATATGGAAGCATTTAGTACAGCACTGCACTGTACAGCAAGTACGGCGGCATCTTAGGGCCACTGGAAAATGTCTTTTTTGGTTGGATTTTGAGATTAAAGTCGTAATATTTTGAGATATGTAATAAAACATTTTTTTAAATTGATGTACGACTTCATTCTCAAAATATTTCTTTTTTAATCTCAAAATATCACGACTTTATTCTCAAAATATTACAACTTTATTCTCAAAATATTACTTTTTTATTCCCAAAATATTACGACTTTATTCTCAACATATTACAACTTTATTCTCAAAATATTACTTTTTTAATCTGAAAATATCATGACTTTATTCTCAAAATATTACAACTTTATTTACAAAATATTACAACTTTATTCTCAAAATATTACTTTTTTATTCCCAAAATATCACAACTTTATTCTCAAAATATTACTTTTTTATTCCCAAAATATTACGACTTTATTCTCAAAATATTACAACTTTATTCTCAAAATATTACTTTTTTATTCTCAAAATATTTCTTTTTTAATATCAAAATATCACGACTTTATTCTCAAAATATTACAACTTTATTTACAAAATATTATGACTTTATTCTCAAAATATAACTTTTTTATTCCCAAAATATTACGACTTTATTCTCAAAATATTACTTTTTTATTCACAAAATATTATGACTTTATTCTCAAAATATTACAACTTTATTTACAAAATATTACGACTTTATTCTCAAAATATTACTTTTTTATTCACAAAATATCACGACTTTATTCTCAAAATATTGCGACTTTATTCTCAAAATATTACTTTTTTATTCTCAAAATAGTACTACTTTATTCTCAAAATATTACTTTTTTATTCTAAAAATATTATGACTTTATTCTCAAAATATTACCTTTTTATTCACAAAATATCACAACTTTATTCTCAAAATATTACAACTTTATTTACAAAATATTACAACTTTATTCTCAAAATATTACTTTTTTATTCTCAAAATATTACAACTTTATTCTCAAAATATTACTTTTTTATTCACAAAATATCACGACTTTATTCACTTTATTCTCAAAATATTACTTTTTTATTCACAAAATATCACGACTTTATTCTCAAAATATTGCGACTTTATTCTCAAAATATTACTTTTTTATTCTCAAAATATTACAACTTTATTCTCAAAATATTACTTTTTTTATTCTAAAAATATTACTTTTTTATTCTAAAAATATTACAACTTTACTCTCAAAATATTACTTTTTTCTTCTCAAAATATTACAACATTATTCTCAAAATATTATGACTTTATTCTCAAAATATTACTTTTTTATTCACAAAATATTTCGTTTTTATTCTCAAAATATTACTATTTATTCTCAAAATATTACAAATTTATTCTTTCAACTTTATTCTTGAAATACTACGACTTTATTCTTGCCATTTTTTATTCATTTTTTTCAAATCAGGCTCACCAATCAGAGCTCGGCTGTCAGGCAGAACAGCTCATAGGACAAGTGACACACTGACTATAAAATGTGGAAGTTAACGATTTTATTAGGATGTCAAAATATAAATACACAATTACCCAAGTGCACATTTTTATTAAGTAAAATAAAATAAGCCCCTGGTTCCCAGAACACCCTCGCCTCTGCTTTAGACACCAAAGCAACAATCAAGCGACCACCTCAGGTACCTAGCAACACCTAGGATCCATCTGGAATATCATAGCAACTACCAAGCAGCACCCTAGCAACCAAGAGAGTGTGAATGAGCAATGTAGGTGTGTGTGTGTGTGTGTGTGTGTGTGCGTGTGTGTGTGTGTGTGTGTGTGTGTGTGTTTGCGCCTCGCGCCTCATTTGTTTGATGACTAATTACCATTACACGGCGTGTTACAACTCCAGCCAGCAGCAAACTCCCTCTCTTCATCATGCTCTATAACGGCTAAACTCTCTGCATAAAAATGGAGGGAATCCGTTTGATTTTCAGCTTTACAATAATAAATGGATGAACGTCTCGGTACAAAACAGATTTTCTTCTTAAACAACCCTGTGGTTGAATTCCATGTTTTGGAGCATGGTTCTGTTGAATCGATTGTTTTCTGTTTTGCTTCATGTGAAGTCCAACAGTAGAGCGTGCTCCCTTCACCATGCTTCTCAGGTGAGATGAAGTTCTGGTGTTGCACTTGATTCTTTTTGTACACAATATGCTTGACACCATTTTTGTTCAATGGCAGCCTTCTAGGAACTGTGGGGATGCAGCGGTTAAGATACTGGACTGTGGAACTGAAGGGCCAGGGGTCAAATCTCAAACCTGCCAAGCTGCCACTGTTGGGTCCTTGAGCAAATCCCTTAAACCATAGTCGCTCGGATTGTAGGATTGTACAAGTCACTCCGTGTAAGAGCGTCTGATAAATGACTAAATGAAAATGTTCTAGAGATCTCTGGGTTGCAGGTCCTTGTTTTCAGCTTTGTGCTCTTGGTGTAATCGTTGCAGGACTGCCATGCTTGTGAAACAGACCCTAAGGGTTCACAAAGGTTTCTCTCAAATCAAGAAAAGCCAATTGCCTGCCAGTCCATTATCTGGCTATGTATTAATTGTTCTTCTACATCATCTGGATAGCCACTAGTGTCTGAATGTAGGTGGTCTAGCCTTTGAGCTACATCCTGAAATGCAGGATGGAGAAGGACGTGGAGCTTCACCTGTGAGAAGTCTCGGTGCTTTTGGAGAGCCCATCTTTCATCATCTTTTCTGGTACACGCCAACTTCTTCCCTCTTTTTATCTTTCTCCTCCCGATGACCTCCACGGTGCCTCGGCATAAATCACAAGGAAAACTATGAGAAGCCGCCTGACGGTTTCACTTCAGGAGATAAATTTACTGCACGTCCCAAAGATACAGGAGAAACAGTGAGAAACACTTCAAGGCGAGGAGAAAATGGTCAGCTCATTTTCCTGATTTCAAGCTAAGCCAGTTTGCCTCCATTCAAACGAATCTGCCAGCTTCACTACCTAGTTTCTCTGAAGCAGCTTAGTGGTGCAGAGCAGGCTGTTTTACATCATGTTGGTATGGCTCTCGACCTTGGTTAGAGTGCTCAGCAAAGCTAATGCATGTTTCATCTTCCCCTGTCAAAAGTTTGGAGCCACAAATGACAGACGTGGTACTTCCTTTCACCCCCTTCTTTGCAGCCGTGTTTGGTGGGAGGTTCTTAGGGGAATCATTAAGCACTGTACGCATCACTACGCAAACTATACCCCTGTGTACCATTACAAGATACACCCAACATGCTCACTGCACCCCCAGTTAAGGCAGGGTGCATCCGGATCTAGATGTTTCACTGGTGCAGGTTGGTCATAGAGACAAGGTTGGTCTGGAGCATCTTAGCCAGGAAGAGTAAGGAGGGAGCAGACTGTTTTATTTGTGAAGAGCGAGTAGTTCTGGACCAGACTGGTGTAGTTCTAGACCAAATTTGAGTAGTTCTGAACCCAACTTGCACAGTTCTGGACCTGTATATCTATGGAGAGTGTGTAGCTCTGGACCAGACTTGCAAAGTTCTTTACCAGACTTCGGTAGTTCTTGACCTGACTTGCTATGGAGATGAAGTAGTTCTGGACCAGACTGGTGTAGTTCTGGACCAGATTTGGGTAGTTCTAGACCAAATCTGAGTAGTTCTGGACCCAACATGCAAAGTTCTGGACCTGAATTGCTATGGAGAGTGCATAGTTCTGGATCAGACTTGTGTAGTTCTGGACCAGATTTACTATGAAGAGTAAGTAGTTCTAGACCAAATTTGAGTAGTTCTGGACTCAACTTGCATTCTGGTTAGTAGTCCTGGTTTAGACTTTCTATTGTAGTTCTATTTGTATTGTATTGTTTCTATTTGTATTGTAGTTCTGGACCAGACTGGAACTGGTAAGTGAGTAGTTCAGAACCAGACTTCTGCAGTTCTGGACTAGACTTGCGTATTTCTGGACCAGACTTACATAGTTCTTGACCTGACTTGCTATGGAAAATGAGTAGTTCTGGACCAGACTGGTGTAGTTCTGGACCAAATTTGACCCAACTTGCATAGTTCTGGACTGGAATTGCTATGGAGAGTGCGTAGCTCTGGACCAGAGTTGCAAAGTTCTGGACCAGACTTGTGTAGTTCTGGACCCAACTTGCATAGTTCTGAACCACACTTGCTATGGAGAGTGAGTAGTTCTGGACCAGACTGGTGTAGTTTTGGACCAGACTGCTGTAGTTCTGGATCAGACTTGGGTAGTTCTAGACCATATTTGAGTAGATCTGGACCCAACTTGCAAAGTTCTGGACTTGAATTGCTATGGAGAGTGCATACTTCTGGACCAGACTTGTGTAGTTCTGGACCAAATTTGAGTAGTTGGACAAGGCTTGCTGTGGAGAGCATGTAGTTCAGGACCAGACTTGCATAATTCTTGATCAGACTTGCTTAGTTATGGGCCTGATTCTCTAAGGAGCGTGAGTAGTTCTGGGCGGGACTCTATGATTAGAGTATGAGCTATGCTATTCCTTAAGAGTCAGTAGTTCTGGATTATGTTCTGGACAGTGTTATTTGGGGAGAATCACTCGTTCTGGGTTACACTGTTCATTGGGAGTCAGTCGTTCTAGAGTGTGTTATTTGTACAGAAGCAGAACCCTCTCAGTCTGTCGAACTTACGGATCCACAGAGGTCCCAGTCAAAGAGCAGACGCCTGCCACTCACCTTGAACTGGTGAGACAAAGAGAGTGAGGAAGTACAGGGAATAGAAAATGGAAACTCCGGCTTTGTCACAGATCTCCTTGTCAGAGTGAGAGAGATAGACGGCTAGAGGAATTATAAAGAGAGACAGAGACAGACAGAGAGGGAGCTGTCTAATGATCATAATTCTGTTTGTGCTTACTGCTCTTTATTTCACAATGAAGGCTTCTACAGCTCACATCTCAAAGTGGCTTCAGGATCATTATTAAGTATCAGGGCTTTAAAGAAAGATGTAATGTGATATTTGATATCTGATATTGAAGTGGGCCAGTCTACCGCGCCCACAACGATCTCACCAGTCAAACAAACCTGGCTTTGGCTTCAGAAGGAGCGTCTGCTAAATGGGTGTCGCGTGTCAGTAACACGTACGAACATGAATCAGATCGGATCGACAAACACCAGGTTATTTATTATTTTTCTTCTTCAGTATTTCCTGAAAAAAGCAAACCTGTGTCACAGAAGGCAAAGGATTAGATTTGGACCTCTGTAAGAGACTCGGTGAAAGATCTATTAATATCATGGAGACAAACGATCGGTCCAGGTTGCCCTAGATGCTCCAGTACTGCAAAATGAGAGCGGGATGGGCGAACAGGATCCTAAAACCACAAAATGAGGACGAGGAGGGCCAGAGAGGGCTGCATGCGGTAACTTCAGCTGGCCGCTTGGACATGGCCTTCTTCTGGCATTTTTGTGGCTTCTACTGTCTTCAACACACACACACACCACACCCAGGAGAGTACGAGTGCAACGAGTGATTAATACACAGCAGCAGCTCTGGGTGAGAGCCGGAAGCCCCGGAAATTATGGTCCACAGAACTAGAGAGAACGGATTACAGCAATGTGTCTGTGTAACAATTTTTGCAAAGCTGAATAATGTCTAAAAAACAGATAATGTCCCCTTCTGAAGACAAACCCCAAGACTGGCATCAACCACCATGACGCTGGCACCCTAGACACAGCCAAGACACCATGCAGGAGCTCCTGGTTCAGATCTAAGTTCCTCTCAGTCTTGGGTTCTGGCACTGTTAACACATAACAGGGAACTTTTGATAGTACCACTTTGTGAGTCTCTCCTGAAGTGTGTAAGTGTGTGTGTGTTTGTTTTTCTTTGATGTTATAGCCAATAAATCCTCATAGGACCGCCAACGTTGATGCATACAGTAGATAAAAGTCTTAATTCATAAGTAAATGGGGTCGTACGTTAGCACCGAGTGTGATTTTTACAGCCCCTAAAAAAGGAGCGAGAGCCAATAAATATGCATTACTGCCACCGCAGTAACCACAGCTCCCCAAATCCCCGTACAGACCCACAGCAGAGCCATACGCTCATTCAGAGCTCCATACATTACTCATACGTGTTCCTCTCAAACTCAGAACCCAGGACAGCTTACACACGAGCTGCATGAACACAGCATACTCACACAAACCCATCTAGAACAGACCGAACACACAGTATAATCTACCTGGTGGTGTTTAGTGCACATCTGAAACTCATCAGATGATTTATTAACCTCACACTGCATACAGAATCACCATTAAGGGAAGCAGTGAGGATTTTATCAACACTGCATAAACCAGGCCTAATATTATTAGTATTAATAATAATATTAATAATAATAATAATAATAAGTAGCGGAAGTAGCGGATCCTGTTTGATCCTGTTCGCCCATCCCTGGAACTAGAACCCAGGTCTGTGGAGCTGTGAGGTGACTTAGCAGTTAGGGTACTGGACTATGAATCAGAGGGTCCAGGGTTCAAATCCCACCTCTGCCAAGCTGGCACTGTTGGGTGCTTCAGCAAGGCCCTTAACCCACAGTTGCTTGGGTTGTAAGACTGTACCTGTAAGACTGTAAGTCGCTCTGGATAAGGGTGTCTGCTAAGTGACATAAATGTAAATATAAATACGAGGTGCCAGAATTAACCATTACATCACCGCGATGCCCATTGTTCTATCTTTATTCCCTTTGATGATCTTTCTCCCGCTCTCCCTCCACCCACTGGCATCCATCGGTTGTGTATTGAGTTTACTCTGCATGATGGTTTGTGAAACCAGATCATTACGGAGCATAAAGCCGAGATGTTCAAGCCCACCTGCGTTAATTAACCGCGTGCAAATAAGGCGTATGGGATAATGGTTCCGTAATGGGGTAAAGGGGTGTTAAGTGTGAATTTAGACAGCTGAAACGATCTCCCTGTAAGTGGATGACTCAATTACAGCAGAAGCTCCTGGCAGTGTCTCTAAAAGAAAACGTAGCACCTCCGGGACGATCTGAAGCTCATGCACAGGCACAGAACATTCAGGCTGAGTCTCCAAAGTGTCCCAGTCTGAGTGGGTGAGTATGTGTGTGCCCCCAGGACCCTGGTTTGGATTAAGCAGGTAGGAAAATGAATGAATGAGCTAAACGTATTAAAAACTGGAGCGGAGTTTTATTTAACATCTCTGTATCTTTTATGAGTCTGCACCCCTGTGGCTCACGGCGCACCCCAGCCTGCAGCCATATTGCTGTTCCTGAACCCTCTACACCCTCCGCCATTATGCTAATACATGCAGCGCAAATGAGTTTGTGCAATCGAACGCTGTTTATGATGATGATTAAACGAGATTTTCACTCCTCCATTTATTCATCACATTAGCATAGCGCCTATTGTCTCTGACTGAACGTTGAAAGGTTCCTAAGCAAAAACGAACCACCTAAGATAACCTTCTGCTGACGAGTTCTATTGGTGTAAATCTTACAGATTTAAAAAGCTTTTCTGATCTGAGCTTGTTTTTTATGGAACGTTATCCTGCTCTAGGTAACCATCAGAAGATGCTCATAAAAGGGGTGCACATGCTCAGCAACAATACTCAGGTAGGCTGTGGGGTTTAAAAGATGCTCAGTTGGTATTAAGGGGCCCAAAGTGTGCCAAGAAAATCCCCTACACCATTACACCACCAGCAGCCTGAACTGTGGATACATGATTGGATCTTCTATTGTCTAATTTTGGTGTGATTGTGCCAATTGTGGACTTGATTTCCTGTTCTGAGCTGGCAGGAGTGGGGTGTGGCCTTCAATAAGACTATTATTTTTTATTATGTTTCATAATTAATCATAATTTGATTTTCATGCAATACCAACTGAGAGTGAAACGTATATAGTCGTTTTACTTTGTTTTGGCATTCAATTCGATTATTTTTATTATTATTATTGCAGGGTTTTAGCTTAATGAACAATGTAGATAGAGTTTTTATTCTTTATATCTGACTTTGTGGACATGGTGGGCCTTAATAAGATTAAAAGTCAAGTCAAGTCAAGTCAGATTTATTTATATAGCGCTTTTTACAATGGAGCATTGTCTCAAAGCAACTTTACAAGTTTAGATTATCTCCTAATAACTACGTCCAATCCCAAATTGAGCGAGCCTAGGGCGACAGTGGCAAGGAAAAACTCCCTAGTTCTAGGAAGAAACCTTGGGAGGACCAAGACTCAAAAAGGGACCCAACCTACCTAGGGCGGCGTTAGATGATAAATCTAAGGGCGAAACTAAAGTCATGGAGTCAAAGTTCGAATAGAATGTGAAGTATGGCACATCGGCATTAAGTGGCCCAGGTATGATGATAAATCTAAGAGCGAACTAAAGTCATGGAAGTCATGGTCGAATAAAATGTGAATTATGCACAGTGGAGCTGAATCAGATTGTACATCATGTGTGGGGCCGGAACTGCGGAACACAGCTCGGAGAGAAAACAGAAAAATGTAATTAGTTTATTGATTTAAGAGCACAGTGTCTATTAACAATCACTGATTGCCATGTCAATCACTGATGCCAAGTGTAGCATGGAGGACCCCGGCCCCCGCATTAGCTATAGCAGCATAGCTAGAAGCTAGAAAGAGGAGAAAACTGGAAGGAAAACACGCCAAGAGGGATTCACATGAGACATTGGCAACCCCCGAGCGGCAGAAGACAGCAAGCAACCAAACGTCTCTGATCACCATAAGAACTCTTTTAATGACTATGAACCCCCAGCTCTGCCTTATTCTAAGGCAAGGATGCATGAGTCAAGATCACGAGGACCCAAGCCTAGTTCAGCCAGACCGCCCACCCGACACTCCCGGCAAGCGGACAAGGCAGGCAGGCCAGACATGACTTCAGACTCCGGCCTCAGCAACCCAAACCATGCAACCTGGTCTAAATCTAGTCAAAAGCCTGCGTAAATAAGTATGTCTTTAGCCTAGTAACAAGTAACTGGAATCCATTTTATAATATAATATTTGCTCTAAAATATCACAATTTAGCCACATTTACCCTGATGAGATCCACCCACGTTCAAACAGCTTCAGAAAAACACAACTGGCGACCCACAGCTGGTATCGGCTATTATGTGCAATGATGTGAGCGGGTGCTTTGGGAGTGTTTGGGAGGGGGGAGTGCCTGGTCCTTCCTTTTGTAGGATCTTTTGTGCTGCTTAACTGCTTATTAAGTCACTCAGCCATTAATGCTTGTTATTTTTAATAGCTGATGGTTCAGCCTGCTCCTGGATCCCACACCGTCCGTCTCTCTTTGCTGAGCTCGTGCAGACGGTATGATGACTGCAGGCCTTGCTTCATCTGCAGGAAACATTCAGTAATTTATCATTATCAGGTCCAATTATGGGCCGGCGAAGCACAGTGCAATATCCAACTGCATTCTCTGAGGTACTACAAATAAGCGCTCCTTGTTCCTGCTTCCTCCTGTTCCTTGCCCCCTCGTTCGCTCTCTCCTGCTCTGATTAATAAATATAAATAAATTACAGCCTGAATAATGTCCGTAAGCTCGTAAGTATCGCAATCTCGGCGCAATAAACACAAATCTGTGGATTTAATTAGGAATGGATTTTGTATCCGGATATAAATTCGGCATTAGGACTGAACAGTTTGTTATCAGAACAGAATTTAGTGCTCGCCTGTGACTCCACGATTAATATCACGTCCCTAAGAGCGGATTTCTACAGGACATGCTCTCTAAAATAGGTTATTTATTATCAGAAATGACAAAGACGTGCACAAACTGCATCAACCCTCGCACTGCACGATTAATCCAATGAGCTCGAGTTAGGCTACCGCCTGTCCGGCAGCACAGGGTGCAAGGCGAGACCCATCCAAGACAGGATGCCGGTCCATAACAGGGCACGTCCACACAGACTGTCACCCACTCAAACTGGAACACTTTAGCACACCAATTGACCTTAGACATGCCTCTATATATTGGGAGGAAACACATGCAGGCATGGGGAGAACATGCAAACTACACAGTGGCCACAATGTATATTTAATTTTTATATTATTTTCTGTTTTTTTGTTGAAAATTCTATTACTTTTAAAATAGGGTCGTTATTAATTATTATTTTTATTTATTACTTATTATTTTACTTTATTTACTAGTATTAGATATAGTTAAAATTTATTTTTATTTGTTCCTTTATTTAATTATTTTAGGATGTATTTATTCATTTTGTGTACAGCTGGAATTTGTCATCACACTTGATTTATACGGTTTATTAAAATAATTTACTTAATTTTATTTCATTTTAGCTTAGCCATACATCCTGGAACAAGACAAGAAAATTCAAAAGTACATAAATATAAATAAAGGAATAAATTAATAAAAAAAGACATTCATTAACAGTAAGACACTGAATAAACAAATAGTTACAAATAAATGACTAAAGTTGTATATTATAAGTCTATTTATTTTTTATTATACTTTTTTATTACTTTTATGTTTTGCAAACAAACAAACAAAAAAAACAATATTCCCTAACATTACAAACAGTAAATAAAAAGTAAATAAAAAACCTTGGAAAATGATGATGATGATGATCATTTAGTTATTATTATTGTTATTATTATTATTATTATTATTATTATTATTATTTAGTTACTATTATTATTGTTGTTTATTTATTTACTTACTTATTTATTTAGTTATTATTATTATTATTATTATTATTATTGTTGTTGTTGTTATTATTACTATTATTATTATTATTATTATTATTATTATTGTTGTTGTTCTTGTTGTTATTATTACTATTATTATTATTATTATTATTATTATTATTAGTATTATTATTATTATTATTATTATTAAAATTGTACTTCATTCTTTCAATCAAACTTGCCTTTACCCTATAACATAAAAATAAGTTAACCATTTCTACAGATTATAATTTATACAGTTGGCATCGTTGTGTTGTGCCACCCTGAGATTTCCTCTCGCCCTCTCTGGCAACCAATTTAAAATTTCCAATAAGTACGGCCCTTAGAAACGGCACCATGGAAGGCTCTGGGGTGCCCCCGATGGATCTGAAGCTGCAGATAATGTGTGAAATTGGCTCGAATCCTTGGGAAGCTGAACAATTTGCATGGCGTGTTCCCGAGCCTCTCGAGCGTTTCCTCACTCGCCTTCTTATATCCGTATTTAAAGCAGCCTGGTGTTTGCACGCTCCTGATGGACCGATGGCGTGTCGACGTTAGAGAGAGCGAGGACTGGGTGGGAATTACAAGACAATTTGGCTCTCGGTCCCACAGCGCCGGCTGACACTTTTTACTCGGCACTTAAAGCACCTGCCGATGACTGTCTGAGTCTTTCTGCTCATTATAAACAACCCCTGCTGATGGGCTCACTCTCTGTTCGGTCTTATACAACTGAACTAGGCCCGGACTCACCATTAGGACATGGGCCGTTGGGTGATGTTATGCAGAGCAGAGCTACTGCTCGTCTAAAAGGGATATTTTACTGGAAAAGGTGAACGCAAATGAAAGAAGGTGGATAAAAGTATGAACAACTCACGGGGAAGTGGAGCAAAGCAGCAACGTTATAATTATACAAGTAAAAGGCTGCGGAAATGAATTAGAATGAGTTTATAAAATCTACTGGCTTTTGAATAATGGATTCACTGAAGATCAGTTTTAGACCCATCACCAAAAATGATGAATCAGCTTCTTCCTGGGTTTCATGTTACGGGAGGGTTATACAGCATCAGCAGCTCTGTCAGTTCCATCAGCTCCGATCTTTCTGATTGTCTTCATGACGTTTGCTTGTGTTAAACTTGGTGTCTTTCATTAAACATCATCCATGGCTGATCGGAGCTTCATTCATGGATCTGTTAGGATCAGCTCTTATTAACCCGACTAAACTGCTGATGATCTAGAACTCCAGCTTTAACATTTCTGACTGATAACATCAACATTAAGAGCTTCAGCTAATGAATTTAAGTTACAAGAGGGTCCTAGACTTTGGTTCTAACACCGAGGTCTCACTCTGATTCTCTCCTGTTGGTAGAATAGTGTATCCTAGTGACAACCTGCCTTCAAATCAAAACCAATTTATTTGCATTTTATTTGGGTTTATTTTCTGTATAATAAACAGTTATTGGGAAATTCTGTTCCTCGGCTGTTAGGACTGAAGCCCATAGTCTGATGATGATGTTTTTGATGATGAAAGCATTGCTGCTTTTCTTAGATACTTGTAGGAGGGGCTCCAAGGCAAAAAGTCTGGGATGCACTGATAAAGAAAATGTGGCTCTAAGAAAACAATACACGATGAATCCCGACGATGGTGCCAGCCCATTTTTGTGAGCTCTGAATATCAGCATGTGCACTTTCGCTGCTAAACCCCCTTACACTCTGAATCCCAGCCTTAATGACCTGACAAACGGTTCACATCGGCTCCTGTACGCATCCCTTGTTGGCTGTGACCTTTGTGTCTCAGAGAGGACATGCCCACACCAAGGCCTTATTAAAGCACGCCTCGCCATCCAGAACATCAGAAACGACAGGACCAATTAGGAGGCTCAAGATACACTGTGGAGTTCAGGGGCACCGAGAACAGAGTGGTGTTAAGCGGTCTGTTATTAGAAGGGGTCTCCACAAACTTTTGTCGATATAATAATATAATACTTGCATGAATGTTTAGATGTACAGGTGTTCCTAATAAAGAGCTCGGTGAATGTTATACCGTACTTGGCTCAATGCTAAGAAAGCAAGTCTTCAAAAAAAATCAAGATCAAGATAAATCCATGTTCCTCTACCAAGAACTTCATACAAAAGAAAGACAGATAGAAAGAAAATACGAAAAGGAGACTGAGATGACTTTGTGTGTGGATAGATGGACGTTTCTTCACTGTTACGCCGAAACTATAAAACCCTGAGAGATGGAACCAAATGAATCCAGAGACAGATGAAACAGTAGAGAATAAAAAGCCGTCGTCTCTTCCTTGTGAGTTAGAAGATCCATCGGTTTTTCAGATGACATCGCCAAAAGAGTCTTTCATTTTCTTCCACCAGATCAAACCTGAATGTCCTAATAATGATAAAGGACTGCTGGGGTGGAAGAGGTCTGAACCCACCACTAACTACAGGGTCCTGAAGGCGCCATCTGATGGGGATCAAGGGGGTCTTGTCTTGGTCTTGGAAATCGTTGACGAAACCAGCCGAGTCCGACGCGTCTGTCTGAGGTAAGGTAAATTATAAACTGAACTATTTTTACTATAGTTAATGATTATGAACAAACAGAATAAATCAGTCCTTTCTCTCTAGAAATAAAATCTGCACTTTGATTGGCTAACAAGGAAAAACAAGATCCTGCTCTTCTCGTTCAGCATCCAATCAATGAACACGGCTTTACTATAGATACTATAATAATATATATTATACACATAAGATGCCCATGATCGCACCCTAGTTCTTTTTTGGGTTTTATGGTGACTGGCATACCATATTGGTGCGTTATCGCCACCGCCTGGACTGGATCGCGTAGCACTGAGTGTTTTATTTATTGTGTCCATGTTCAAAGTCAGAATTTTTGCTTAGCATTCAAATGGACTGTTCCATGTCCAAACTGTTTGAGTCTTTATCAGTCTTTTTGTAAGGTTAATCAAAGTCGTTTCCTAACTGTGTATTGTTCGTTACTGTCGTTGTTGTGTACCGTGTTCATCCAGCTGTTCCTGCATACGACTCGAGCTCATATCATTTACACCGGATAGGGTTCGAACTGATCTGTGAGGAACCCGAGCCTCTGTAATGCATCTGCAGTAAATCAGCATGTGTTCAGTTTCTCCCCGCCTTTGTTTGGTTATTATCTTTATCAGACCCTCTGAGCTCTGCTTTCTGCTGACTGGGCATCGGTCCTGTGCCTCGTAAGACGTGGAGCCTTTCTCATTATGTTTGTAATTGATTCTTGATTAAACAACAAAGCCTTGTGTACAAGCTTTTCTCTGGAAAGTCAAGTCAGTTTATTTATACTGAACTTTTTTATTGTCTCAAGAGCAGTTTTATAAACATCTAGGCCCACAGCCCTGACAGAGCAGGGAAAACTCCCTAAATGTTAGAAGGAAGAAACCTTGGGAATACCAAAAAAATCACGTTTGGCATCATTATACATGTATTATCCGAGTAAATCGCACAAAAACATTGTGACATTGTGATTAAGTCCAGCTGGATGGTCTGATCGGCTCTGGTGTCTACACCTGATACGTGGGAAGGACAGAAACACGTCGCAAAAGACAGTAATGAAGAGATGATATCGACTTTTTCATATCCGGCCTGGCTGTGAGTTCAGTCCACGGTGAATAAAGTCTTACAGAGCTCATTCTGATTCGAAACAAAGGTCCAGATATGAGGGACAAAAGCTCCAGAGAAAGGACTGTGCTGAGGTCCAATGGTATTTGGAGTAGAAACAAATCCTGGAGGACTTGGGGTGTGTTTTGCCTATTTGATTAAATAAACCATGTAGTCATTAAAAACAGCTGGGATCAGCAGCAGCTTTGGCGTCATTGTGCCGCTCTGTGGTGTTTAGTCCTCTCTGTTTGAACAAAGCTCCCTTTTTAGTCTCTGGTCTGTCTACGTTCCTGTCCTTACCTTTGGTCATGAGCTCAGGGCAGCGAGGAAAAGCATAAAGTTGAGGGTACAAGCTGCAGAAATTAGGTTCCTGGTTCAGTTTCAGAAGAGCCAGTAAAATCCAAAAGAAGCTCATAAAAAAAAACCCAAACTAGGTGTCCTACTACAATGTGAGAGAGTGATCATTCCAGACCGAGGACCCTCTGAAAAGTGTGGGAATGATGAGCTCTCACCAGTGCCGGTGGCTGGACGATGACCGAGACCACAGAACATCAGCTCCATGGCAGCTCCATGGACTTACATAATAGTATTGTTTATATTTCTTATAAACGTACAGTTTATAAACCAGTAAAGGCTAAGCTTGGAATAAAGAGGTGTGTTTACCTCTTCTCTCTCTGTTGTGAAAGATGGCCAACAATAACTCGATGGGGTCGAGACCCGGCGCCGAAATTAAAGCCGAGTAATCACCTCGCAATAAAGAAGGAATTAGAGCAGCGCTGGAGCTTTGCAAGGAGAACTTCACTAGCTTTATTTGTCATTTTAATGGGGGATGAAGGTGGAATTAAACCAGACGGGTTAACCCTCCTCGTCCTATTGGCTATCGCTTAGACCTGAGAAGACAAAAGCTTAAGAAGATTTAAGATCTGGCTCACATTAAGTCCAGGGTCCGGCTTCGGTCTGAGGTGATTTCTCAGCGTGTCACCCAGGAACGTCTTTAATAATAAACACGAGCAGAGCCTGAAGCAACACGGTGCAACACATTTCCTTATTTTCGAAGCTTTTTATAATGCTAGAGCTGGTGGGTGAAGGACAGGACGGTCTTAGAAAGCTTGAGGATGCAGGACAGGACTGAATGAAGCACAAAAAATGTGCAGAGAAGGATGGGATCATTATTTCGGAGATTACGAGATATTGCAACAAGACAAGCCGTCCACTTACTGGTTTAGGTTAATGGGAGATGGATATTCAGATACCAGATTTTTTTTGTACAAGAAGGTGAGTCAAATAATAACAAAAGTCACGAGAAGAACCTGGATCTGTCTGGTATTTATTAATAAGGAGTTTAGTCATTTTTAGTTATAGTTTGTCATTTTCTTTCTAACATTTTTTCGGTCACAACTTCAATCCACAACTTCTTTCCACTGTCGATAACAGCATCAATCTGAGACCTTTCTTCTGGATGATCCACAGATGTTCTCGATCCAACCGAGAAATACACAATGTGGCCAAAAGTTTGTGGACACCCAAAACATCCCACCTTTACTGCTATATCCTTTGTTCTTCTACGTGGGCTTTCCACTAGATTTTGGAACATGGCTTTGAGGTCAGCAACTTTCGGCATTCCAGTGCATTTTTGAGGTAGAATTGATGTCAAGGTCCTGTCCCAAACCAATTCTGTATGGACTCTGTTTAATGGCAGCAGTGCAGAAACTTGATGAACTGGATCATGGCACTTATCATAAGAATACAATGGTCAAGAGATTTTATCCCCCTAAAATCGTGGTCAGATCCTAATCGTGAGTCATGAAGGAGTTTCTGACCCTTTCATGTTCAGTATCAGATGAAGACTTTTAGACAACTTCCCAAAAGTGTGACTCAAAGGAAATTGATCAAAAAGCGAACTAAATCCATAAAGCACCTGAGAAGGGAAACCATCAAGACCAGCATCAAAGCGACATGGAGCTTCTGGGTCTCAGCTTAGTCTCTGTTTGTCAGAGATTTAAAAGACCAGAACGTTCATATGCAGGCTGGTTGCTGATTATAAAAAAGCAAGATAGTAGGGCAAAAGTATGTAGACACCTCCTCCATAAACAACATCTGTCCTGGTCCACTGCAAGTGCTGCCACCACAAAGTCATACAAGGTGCCACAATGGTAGCACCAAAGACTGGTTCCAATACTGCCTCTGGACAGCAGTTCATCAGGAGCTTCTTAGTTTTTCCAAGAAACAAGCCTAAAATCACTCTGTGATGATAAACATTGGGTAGCAGGGTGTAAATCAGACCATCACTGAACTCTAGATGAGTTGAAACTTGGGCTAGTTAGGCATGATGATGAATCTTTGTCAATGGTTGGCATCGTTGCCACCACCGTATCACATCTTAATCAAAATCCAGGCTTTGATTACCTTCAAGTTATTAACAAATAAACTGATGAAACGTTTAGGAGCAGCAACAGCTCAGCACTAAAGTATGTACCACAGAATGGTATCTCTGAAAGCAACAAGTTCATCAGGAGCTTCATGGATTGGGATTCCAAGATCCAATCCTCAGATCAGCACGTAATAAACGTAGAGTAGTGAACATCACACCATCACTGGACACTAGAGCAGCAGAAACAGTCATGATGGACCATAGTAACCAGATATAAAGGAACTCAGAACGGTTTTCTTCAGCTGATTATTAATGCTTCACGCTTGCACGCTGGCACTAAATCCTGGGTAATCTTACCGAGTAATGCCGCTTAGCATTCAGGAGCACGAGCGCTCACATAACACCGATCTCTTTTTAACAGGAGTGTTTTACAGCACTCTAAAATGAAGCCGATACTTAGGCAGTGAGATTTAACAGGCTTTTATTATCCAGTGATGAATTGCCCAATGAGAACGGGAGGCACTATAACTTTTTTTTTTTTAGGGACTAGCTCTATTAGGGTAGCAGCGGGACCATTTTAATTTGTTCCACATTTATGTGCGCCCGTGCAAATAGGACAGATGTGAGTGCAGATGCTCTTCTCTGTGAAGTAGCACCAGAGGAAAGTTCTTTTAATGCCATTGTTTCCACCTGTGTTCTCTCTCTTTTTTAAGTATGCCAGTCAGATTCTTCTTCCCCCGATCCAATTCGGGCTGCCCAAAGCTCATCAGGCATTCTGCCGCGTCCTGCCCCCGTTTGCTATTTTTAAGTCTCGGCAGCCATCTGCATGGGACACCATTACTCTTGGACGTTCTCTATTATGGAGTCTTGTTAGCCTAGACGACGGGCCCTGGAGAGTGCATTGTCCAGATGCTGCTCCTGTTTTTCCTGCCAAAGGGAACGCTCTGGTCTTGTTTCCAAAGCAAGCTGAAGCATCTGAACAGCAGGGCAAACGCGTAGACGGTCAAAGCTTTATTTATCTCCGCTCGTTAGCTCTTCTGGAAAGCCTAATGGGAGGAAGGTCTGGGGATCCACAAAGTAGAATGGCATATTTGAATCGGTTTGCAAATAGCACACTTCTGCATGAAAATATGTGGTCTGATCCCTATCATAATAATCTATAATAAGATTATTATTATTAGAGTTCGGTTCTAGCTATCCATTTTCTGCTTTGAGCCCTTTTTTCCCTTGTTTGTTCTCTTTCTGCCTTCCTTCACCTTTCAGAAGTGCCCTTTTCCCCTGTTTGCACCCGTGCATGTGCCGGCTTTGCCTCATCTCCTGCAGCGAATTGGACCCTGATAAGCTCTTGCATAAAGAACGCCTGTGAGGAGAACCCGGGGCGGGATTAGAGCCTTAGTTTGGTCTCAGTAAGACTCGGTGTTGGTTTGAGCTTCTGTTGTTTCAGCTACCAAACCCTATGTTATCTATCTCTGAGACTAATTCTGCCCTCGCTTCCCAGGTTCTTCAGCCAGACTCTGTACCCGTTCTGCACTTTGTCTTCCACAGACCTGACCTAAAGCTTAGACAGTTCATCTACAGTTCTGTCCTGGACCTGTTCTGGTACTGGATCTCTGTGACCTACATCTGACCTTCCCGTCATTCATACGTTCATCCCTTGGCTGCCACTGCCTCCGCCTGGGTTCTTTCTCTCTATCTCTGTCTCTTCTGACCTTATTTCTGCTAAATAAATTCCATGTTTAATTCCTAGCCCATCTTTGGTCCATTTTGTGAGTCAGTACAGGGTTCCAGCTGTAAATTAGGTGGGGTTGCTTGCTCTGCCACTTGAGGAACCTTAAATATCATGATCCCCATCATAATAATCTCTCCCTGTGCTATTAAAGAGAGTCTCAGGTTTATTGATTGCTGGAAGGTGGGTTGCTGATGTGTCATCTTCCATGTAACCTGCTGGTTCTCTCCTTTCTAGCTGTGCTGCTATAGTTAGTGCTGCCGGAGTCTCATGATACACTTTGGGCTCTTAATAATAACTAACTACATATTCTCTTTCTCTCCAAGCTCTTCTTGCCCACTATAAGATGTCACTCTGCTTCGGCTCCTCCCAAGCTGTTCTTCCATCACTTTCCAGCACACCGTTACTCAGACCACAGAGGGCAGTAACTCCCCCTCCTCCTGTCTTAGGCCACTTTTAAATTAGATATACAATTTTTTCACAATAGCATAATGACCGTATAGAGTTATTTCACAGTTCCGCATTAGAATGAAAAGGATAAGATATGGCGAAGCTCACAAAGATCGGAATGAAGATCAGTGGAAAATATTAATCCAAGTTTATGTTATACAAACTAACAAATCTAACGGTGGCCTAAGACTTTTGCACAGCACTGCATCTTGCCAAAGTCTCACCTGAGAAGCAAGGGGTGACAGTGGCAAGTCAAAAGTCCTGGAGACACGTAAACCTTCAGGCTCAAAGAGTTATTTGTGCAGTGCCCACTGTGGGTTGCCAGATCTACAGGTTTAAAACCAGCACAACAACTTAACGAGAGCAACCACTAGAGCAAAGTAGCACAGATAGGAGAAGGCCTGTGTTACCACAACACTCAGAGCATGAGATATTTATCAGATAATTGAGTCATTATTTTTTAAAAAGACACCTTCTTCAGCAGAACAGATCTGCCTTATCTCCCGACACTTGTGGAGCAGATAAATAAGACATCATTTCATCTTCGTCAACTCACATTTAGTGCAAAACAGTCCTGAGACCTGAGACTCTCTGCGTTGGCTCTTCGGGCATGAGTAACCTGAATGAAGGCACCAGCGGGACCTCAGTCTGGTCTTCAGCTTCACAGTAGATTTTTGTGAGAAGTGTGTACGAGCTAGTGATTGTAACTGTGTAAACACTGTTCTAGGGTAACTTTTGTTATCGAGATCACACCTTACCATCCTGGAATCACAACTACTTGACTCACTCGAGTCCACGAGAAGTGTGGAAGAATTTGATGACCGTCTTTAAACAGCAGTGCTGCTAGCACGTACGAACAAAGCGCAGAGAATCCGCGTCTGAATTCGAGACTCTGGGGACGAATCTGCAGACTGCAACGACTGGATTTTTGAAGCCCGAATCAGTCAGTGCCGCCTCCCTTTTTCAGCAAACCGAGGAAGTAGAAAGAGGGATGGATGGACTCGGTAATGAACCCAGACTCTTGGATTTCTCATTATACTCTGGGCTTGCATGACCTCCCTGGAGACAAGCTCTTATTACAGAACTCTTCGATCTTCAAACTCTTCCTGAAGCACCGTGCGAAGCGGGTGAGTTTAGAAAAGGATAGTGGATTAAAAGAGGAAGGAGTGTGTGCAACGCGAGCAGACTGAAAGACGCGCGAAGATAGATCAGTCCAACGTATATCAGCTGAATCTCTTCTGTGTACGTTGGCGGAATTGCTTTTAAATGTCTGTAGGCCCTCCTGTTAGGAACCACACTCAAGCCGGAGTAGGACGCAGACGCAGGTTGATTAAACCAATAAGCAAAGGAGTAATAAGACAGTCTGAAGTCGAAACCAGGTCATCTGCTCACGTTGGGATCGTTGTAACTCGCTTTGTTTGTATATTCTCTAGAACTTACTGAGTCTCTGTTTCATCTGTCTGATCTTCCGTCTTGTTCCTGATACTGTCCATCGATGCGTTTTTGACTTTCAATCACTTATTAACCACTAGTGCTTTCAGCCATTGCATAGCCCAATAGAGCCAAATTATTCATCAACTTGTGACGAATTAAAGATAAACTGGGTTGACCTTCATAAATGGATAGCTCTGAAAACATCAATACCAATAATTAAGGAGCAAAAACCAACCGGCGGAGTGATGAGCTGCCTGAGAGAGGGTACTGGGGATCTTATTGTAGTTCTCCATCAAAGCTGGCAAAGTACAGTACTGTGCAAAAGTCTTAAGCCACCACTAGATTTGTTGTTTTAGCAATGGTATATATAACAGCTAAACTTGGATTTGTTGAAATAACTATATATGGTCATTCCACTGTTCATAAAATAATGGTATATCTAATCTAATGGTGGCCGAATACTTTTGCACAATTGCATTTGGAGGGCCTACACAACCCATTATACTCCCTCTGGAGATTCCAGGCCTGCACGCTTCATATTATAAACCTGAAGCGGCGAGTGTGGCTGAATCAAAGGGTGTCTACATACTTTTGGTAATGTAGCGTTGAAGTTCTTGATCTCTTTCTGAGAGTCAACGATAGCATCTCTCAATAGTTTCTCCAGCTGAAGAATGTCCGTCCCGGTATAGACGATTCCCTGATGGTCCTGAACCGTAGCTGATTGTGTTCAGGAAATCTGATCAAAATGCAAGGTGAAGCCGAGCCGCGATTAGATCTCTGAATCCCCGGCCGCGTGCAATTTCATTTTATCAGGGAAACCGATGGCGAGACGGACGGCTCTCGGGAAGCGGCCCGTCCTCCTGTCAGGAAGGTAAACAATGAGTAAAGAAGTGAAGAAAAACGAGGAGCAGTCATTAATGAGGACCTCGGGGAGAGGTGCACATCTGGAGCGCTAACGCAGTGATCAATGGCGGCGCCTGTTTGGTCTCATCCAGCTAATATTTATGTGTGGTGAGCTACAGGAGAGAGTTCTGGTTCCTCAGGTGCTCTTGGGTGCCCATGTCTGATTCTGTTTTGTAGGATTATAATATATTACAGTATTAATATACACACATACATACATGCTCCCGGAGCCCAAAGCCCAAAGCCACCGAGTCCTAGATGCCCTTATATGGGAAGGATCTCCAGGCTTGCATGGTGATCTTGGGCTTCACATGTAAACCTGATCCATGAAGCTCCTGATGAATTGTTCTTGATAAATGGGCCACCGGAAAGATAACAAAGATGCCAAAAGTACGAATATAATTTTTAGGCATGCTGCGTAAAAGAATCTTATTTTTAAAAAGAATTCCGATAAGGATTTTTGGCTATTTTTGTCTATATTTATAGAAGAGCTACCTGGATCACCCTCACTTTTTGGGTGGCATTGATAAGTCACCGGTCAAATAATTCTGATTCTTCTGTCTGAATTTAAGGTATGAAACCACTCGATTTAAGAATTAGTCTCGGTATTATTAGTGTTATTATTGTTGAAGAAACAAGGCTGATTTTTTTCCCTACATTTTCAAAGCAGGCTTTGTTCTTGATTCCATTTAGTGTCGAATTTATTTTTCTTTTTTCTTTAGGAAATTCCAGCAGGCACCTAATGGAGTGCCAGTCAGAACTGTTTGTACTTGAGGGTGACTTGTAATTTGGTAACCTGGGTCTGAACTTCTTGCCCTCAATAAAAGGCACCCTTCAAAAAGAAGGTGTTTTAAAGAAATACTTTTGCTTTTGTACTTTAACTGCATTCAGCAGCACGTGCTTTTATAGCTCTTTTATATACGTATGTTTTATTAGCAGCGGTACTGGTACTTGATTAGACAACTTGTGTACTCGCGCTCCTAGCCTGAGGTAAGATAAGACCGCGTACTTTTGCGTTCTCTTATTACTGTTGCGTAATGCACGTGTTACTTTGTTTAATTTACCCCTCTAAAATCCTCTCATTGTACCCTTACAAGCGACAAATAGGCAGGGCGCTCAGGCATGCCGACTTAATTGCGGCACGATCGCGCACGTCGGAAGATAAATCAGGCTTAACTGCGTTACCCGCCGCCTTTGTGCTGCGCGCCGCCCTCGCCCCGGCGCACCGCCGTCCCTCACAGCTTAATCAAGCAAATCAGTCGCGGCTAAGCAAGCCAGAGAAACCCTGCGACTTTAACCCAGCCAGACGAGCTAGAAAGGAACACGGTACGTCCCCACACGATTCTTACATTCAGCCGTGGCGCAGACCCTAACGAGTCCGTCCACCAGGGAGCGAGTTCGGCTCGTTCGAACCGAATGCTCATTAACCCGCGCTCTCCAGGCACTGAAAAGCGAGGCCAGGCCGTCCTCTTGGTATTACGTCCTTTGGAAGTGGCTTTCAAGCCGAACTCCCACTGGTGCTGCCTCACAGGCCTCCACAGAGCCGGAGGTAAATTAGCTAGCGCTAGGAAATGTGGAAAGAAAAGCTCAAATTCTCAGAAAGGCTGAGCAGCAAAGCAACGGGCAGCAATAAAAAAGCTGTGCGTCTAATTCCTCTGGCGGTTTGCCACATGCCATATCGCTTCCTTCCAATCAGATCAGGAGCCACATCCACATCCACACGATCGCCTGCGTCTGAGGGAGGGGAGGCTGGACGGAGAGATCATCATGGGATATAACAGACGGTCAGGCTCGGCTCAGTAAGGGGCCGCCTGGTCCCAGACCGGTCAGGGTGCTCAC
This sequence comes from Ancistrus triradiatus, assembly GCA_025084515.1. Taxonomy (NCBI): domain Eukaryota; kingdom Metazoa; phylum Chordata; class Actinopteri; order Siluriformes; family Loricariidae; genus Ancistrus; species Ancistrus triradiatus. Next base: position 1,740,929 of record JAJAGP010000008.1, on the reverse strand, counting down.
CATTCTAACCCTGTATTCTGTATAGAGCCTATACTGGGAGCACTGGACTCTGATGGGTCCATCACATGCATAGCTGGTTATGGCGTTCTGTTTATTACGCCTTCTGATGCAGTTGCATTTTTTGAACACCAGAGGGCGCAGTCATACGTTATTAAGTGTGATAATTACACATGACAGTGGTTCCTCCATTCATACAGGGTGGATTTTTTAGGGGTCTGGAACGGATTCATTCAATTTACATTATTCGTTATGGGGAAAAGTTGCTCGGTTCTCGATGTTTCCGGTTCTCGACGAGCCTTCTGGAACCAATGACCGAGGTACCGCTGTATATATAGAAATATAAATAGAGTATATGTAATATTATATAAAAACATGAGAGTTTACAATACAATAAAACATTTAGGTCACCATTTTAAACCTCTCTTTCTAGTACTTCCATTTAATAGTGTGGGACTAAATGTTTTTTTGTTCTTTCCATTCTGTTGCTTTGTCTAAAAAAATCATAAGAGAATTGAGTCATGAACTCTGTACCGCGAATCAAATCGAATTGTAAGTGAGGTCCTAGCCAGAAAGCACCTCGAGATTGGGTCAGTCGAGTGCTAGATTGTGTAAGAGTGTTCCTTACTAAAATGTATTAAAAATGATATGTAGCATTTGTGCAGATCTTAGTGGATGAATCTTAAAAGATATCCTAAGAGACGTTTTAAGATTTCACGTGATCACATGATCCGCCAGTGTTTTTTTTCAAGGACGTTACTTTACTTTAGAGGGCCAAAAGTATTGAGACAGAAACCCACACGTGGTCAAAAGTATTAGGATACAAACACATAGGGGCCAAAATTACTGAGACACAAACCCATAGGGGACAAAAGTATTGGTACACAAACTCACACGTGGATACAAATATTGAGACACAAACCCGCATGTGGCCAAAAGTATTGGGACATAAACCCACATGTGGCCAACAGTGTTAGGACACAAACCCACACGTGGCCAAAAGTATTAGGACACAAACCCACACATGGCCAAAAGTATTGAGACACAAACCCATAGGGAGCCAGAAGTATTGAGACACAAACCGGTTTTTGCAAGGACTCAGAACCGATATTTCTCATCCTAACGTTGTTTCTACTTGACCCTGAATGCTTAAACTTTTGAGTGCAGGTCCTAATTATCTGTGTCCTGGAGCCATTCGCTGATCTCCTCTGTGTTTTGCTGTCTGATTGTTAAGACATAAGCTGTCCGACGTACAAAGCCTTTATGCTGTAATTAATAGTTTGAAAAGTGAAGTAAGAGTCCTGTGTTCCTAATTAAGCAGTCAGAGACGATACCCACAGCGCGCCCCGATGACTCTCTGGGGCGCTAATAGCCGCCGTTTTGCTAACAAGCTCTCGTGGAGAGTGTTTTACTGGTCCGGCGCTGGTCCTCTAAATGTAAACACTCATTAAAAAATAAATAAATCTGTCAATGGCAATAAATGTCGAGTATTACACGATGTAACTGTGCTACAGAATAACTGAGCAGTAAGATGATTTAATACATGATAAAGAGTTCAAACGGACTCATCTTCCTCAGAACTGGTAAAATAATAATAATCATTTTTATAATAGTAATACAAATCTATGGTATTCCATCAGTACTTCTTTGCTGGTTCACACTGTTGATGTTCGGCATTCATTTTGCCTCCTTATAACAGTTTACATTTTATTTAAAGACATACTATATAAATCTCACATTTTTGGTGCTTGTGTGCCTGGAGAACCTACCAAACCAACAACAAAATTAGACAATCCACCCTTTCTTTGTAGGCTGCCTACTTCAGAAAACATGGGACAGTTGGCTCGGTGCCCAAAAGCATTGGGATACAAACCCTTAGGGGGCCAAAAGTATTGGGACACAAACCTCCACATGGCCAACAGTATTGGGACATAAACCACACATGGCTAAAAGTATTGGGACATAAACCACACATGGCCAAAAGTATTGGGACATAAACCACACATGGCTAAAAGTATTGGGACATAAACCACACATGGCCATAAGTATTGGGACATAAACCACACATGGCTAAAAGTATTGGGACATAAACCACACATGGCCAAAAGTATTGGGACACAGCCATAGGGGGCCAAAAGTATTGGGACACAAACCCACACGTGGCCAAAAGTATTTGGAAACAAACCCATAGAATCAGAATACTTTATTGATCCCTGAGGGAAAATTGCATGGGGGCCAAAAGTATTGGGACATAAACCACACATGGCCAAAAGTATTGCGACACAAACCTGCACGTGGCCAAAAGTGTTGGGACACAAACCTGCACATGGTCAAAAGTATTGGGACACAAACCCATATGTGGGCCAAAAGTATTGGGACACAAGTCCATAGGGGGTGAAAAGTATTGAGACACAAACCTACATGTGCCCAAAAGTATTGAGACACAGATCCATAGGGGTTCAAAAGTATTGGGACATAAACCACACATGGCCAAAAGTATTGGGACATAAACCACACATGGCTAAAAGTATTGGGACACAAACCCATAGGGGGCCAAACGTATTGGGACACAAATCCACATGTGGCCAAAAGTATTGGGACATAAACCCATAGATGGCCAAAAGTATTGGGGCACAAACCCACATGTGACCAAATTATATGGACACAAGCTCATAGAGGGCCAAAAGTATTGAGACACAGACCGATAGGTGGCCAAAAGTTCTGAGACACAAAGCCACATGTGGCCAAAAATATTGGGACACAAACCCACAGGGAGCCAAAAGTCTTGAGACTCAAACCCAAAGAGGGGCAAAAGTATAGGGACACATGTAGATGCAGATCTACTGTTTTATATTGACCGCCCAGGTACAATGGACAACAGTGTCCCAGGATTGCGAGAGCAGTTATATTCTCGTACATTAACTTTGATTTTGCAAACATTTTGCCACAGAATTGGTTTGGACTTTGTGTAAATCATTTACAGGTGCAGTAGAGTCAATTCCAAGAGGACTGGGAGATGTTTTATGTATCAGCGTAGCAGATGTAATGCAATTTCCACATGCATGTATGCGATTGCCCGCTGAATTTCTGAGTCCCCTTAGGGCAGGCTATAGGCAAAGGGAAAACATGCTGAGCTGCTGCAGTGTACTGAAAACAAAGGAAGAAAAACAAAACTGTTTTTCTGTTTTTTCTGCTTTTGTCTGCTTGATTTATTAATCGTTCATTAAGTTTGTTAAGAGTTCAGGTGAATCTACTGTGTAGAGTGTGATAGGTGTGCTCCTCACAGTTTTGATGCAGATACCATAAACCTATATAAGGATTTTTCTCTCCATTCTAAGGTTTTTATTATTATAGAGCAGATCCAGAGAGCTGGAAGCAGCTCACATCCCAGCCGTGGAGCAGCAGCCATGCTACAGATGGTCAAAATGGATCAGGTTCCTGCATCTGGAGCCAGACGAACAGATGGAAGAGAGAGAGAGAGAAAAAAAACATGAAACAGGGATTATGAAAACGCACCAAATTATTCCTGACTTTTATAGAGCTTCCAGAACTTTGGGGTTCCACTTCACTGCACTCGTATGTCTTTCCATCATGATTTAGAAAAAATAAAACACTTCTGTTCACTTCTAAATGGATTTCTCAACAATGGGATTGTCAGCACTGTTTCTGACACTCAAAAGTTTGGAGAAAGTTTGGAACAGATTTTAAAAATGGACAAAAATAAAACACTTTCTCCTCATGTCTGCAGATTGCCAAGATGAATGAAATATTTAAAAACACAATAACAATCACAGAACGACCACCGACTGGTTTGGGTTTAGTTTTGAGTCTTTTGTGGTTGTTGTAGTTTATTGTCATTGAGTAATGGAAATAAATAACAATCTCTAGACACTTTAGGCACTCTAAGACTCCGGCTCATGACTGTGGTGGCCTGGGTTTGAGTCCTGGCTCTGTCTTCCTCCTGGGTCACATACAGGTGTGTTTGGCAATGCTTGAGGGAGGGGACGCTGGATGGGGGATCACCGACCAAAACAAGTATTAAATACACTTGATATGTTTAACAGCGTAATCCTGTGTGTGATGTCTTTTATTTATTGGTTGATTTATTTACTATTCCTTATTTTTATTCTAATTATATGTTTTATTCGTATTTATCTAAACCTGCAGATCAATCCATCAAATCTAGAAATAAAGTTATAACAGGTCAGCTTTCTTAAAGCAGATAAGTGCAGTAGTAGGACTGCTCTTAAATCCCAGTGTGTGTGTGTGTGTGTGTGTGTGTGTGTGTGTGTGTGTGTGTGTGTGTGTGAAATCCAGCAGAAATGAATTTCCATAAAGCTTTTACTGGGAGCTGAGGGAGTCCGAGCTGATTGTATTATTTAGCGTAGCGCCGGCTCTTTGTGCTCTGGGATTATTACAGTGTCAGTCTCACTGCAGCACTTCCTGTCTCCAGGAATCAAATCCGCACTCGCCAGCGTCTGCAACACACTGAAATAATAAATAATGTCCATAAATTATATACCCTCTCCAGATGTGCTCCCTTTCCCATGCACATGTGGAATTCTGATCAAATAAAGCATCATATCTGCAGAAGAGAAGCAGCAGAGCAGATCTGATCATGTTAAACTAAGTTTGGTTCAAATAAATAATGTATAGAGTGCTCAGGGCAGCTCAGCCCAAATCAATTCAACTTAATGAAGTACAGGAAATGCTAAATGATTAGCCTACAGGCTAAGAGACTAAAAATGCTAATAATGATAGACAGATAAATAAATAACCAGATAGATAACTGTAGCTACAAATAACCAGAAACATCTTTATTATCTTTATGGTTGTTGTTGTTGTTGTTGATTTGTTGATATTATTATCATCATTTACAACATGTTTATTATTATTATTATTATTATTATTATTATTATTATTATTATTATTATTATTATATATATATTTTATATTTTATATTATTATTATGATTGTTATCATTGTTTTTGTTATTATTATTATTATTATTATTATTATTATTATTATTATTATTATATATTTTTAAATAATTATTAAATTAAATCATCATTATCATTATATTTTATTATTATTATTTTTATTATTATAAATACTATTATAATTATTGCTATTATTATTACAATAATTTTTAATGCTTATTATTATTATTACTACTATTATTATTATTATTATTATTATAATAAATACTATTATTATTATTATTATTATTATTATTACTGATATTATTTTTTATTATTAACACTACTATTATTTTTACTATGAGTTTTAATAATAATATAACAACAACAATTATTATTATTAATATTTTGTTGCTGTTGTTATTATTATTATTATTATTATTATTATTACTATATAATCATAATCTTATTGTTGCTGTTTTTTTATTTCCTGTTTGAAGTCTTATCATAATGAACTTATATAATTATAGTTATTATTATTACATTTATTTACTTATTTTGACAATTCTTTAAGAAACAAAGAATACATTTTGCAAGTAAACTACACTTGAAATTTGAACCTGTCTATGAAATTTGAGAGGAAAGCTCAGCACCAAATCCACACAGACACATGGAGAACATGCAAACTCCACATAGACAGAGGCTGGGTCAGGACTTAAACACTTACTAAAATACAAAAACCCTACATATATAAAGTGCACTCATGAGGAGCACACTGCACCTCTAATATCACAGCTTATTACTGTACTAATAAGGAATCTTCCTCCGGCACTGATCTGGGGAACTTCATCTAGAAAGCAGCATCAGTTTTGAGACGCTGTTGCTGCGATGCTGATGGCAGTGGGATTTGACTGAGCACTGAGCACAGAGGGCATCGGTGCCACCCTGGATGCCCCAGTGTTTGGCACGAAGTCTGCATTCCTCACTGTGAAAGTGTCATGTCTCGGCAACGTGACTGTCTCTGTGTGACAGCAGGAGGCCTGGATAATTGGGTCAGGGTGAACTTTTACCTGGAAGTGCAGCCGAGTGAAAGAATTCGAAAAAGCTGTTCCTGTGTTTGTTACATGAGGGGCTGCGTCCATTATAGCCCTGTGGTCAGCAGCACTGGCTGTGGGACGTCCTCCAAATACAGAGCACGGACGTTTGTTAGTAATACGTAAGTTAAGTCAGTAATGCAAGCAAATACTTAATGAAATAGATCTTTAAACACTTTAGTAAGTAAGTAAATAACTGGACTGAGTAAGTATGTATATGAGGTACGTAGAGGAAATTAGTACACAAATTAATAGTAAAGTAAGACTAAAGAAAGAAATGAGCAAGTAGGGAAGTACGTTAAGTCAATAAATAAAGTAATTAAGTAAGTTAATAAAGTTTAGTAAGTAACACTAAGGAAGCTGGTAAATAATTAAGTTATAAGAAATAAATAAGTTAGTAAGTAAATCATTCGATCGAGTAAATACGTAATTAAATAACGTTTGTAAGCATGTGAGAAGGAATTAGGTAAGTAATTAGCAACTAAGTAGATTTGTAAGTAAATAATATAAGCAAGCAAGAAATGAATTCATTAGATAAATAAGTAATAAATAAGTTAGCAAGTAAATAATTAACTAAGTAAATAAGTTGATACGTAACTAAATAAAAAAGTAAATAAACAAATGAAGGAAGTAATTAGCAAGTATTTATTTGCTTTCTTAGCAAAATGTGCAATGTAAATAAATAATATAAATGGGTAGTTAGTTAGTAAGTACGTAGTAAGTAAATAAAAAAAGAAAAAGAAAAGTAAAGTTAGTAATCAAAAAAATGAAGGAAGAAAATGAAATAAAAAAATAAGTAAAAAATAAGAATTGCAATTTATTTTTAGTTAACATTTACTATGAAAATATTAAGATAAATAAATAATAACATACATGTAAAAAAACATGTATTTTATTATTTATTTTTTTATTATGTAAAATACATGTTGCTGACAGGTATTCCATTTATTTAGGGTCAACATACTTTAAGATTATTTTCTTGTTCCTTTTTTAAGAAAACGTTTTAAAGATCACTTCGTGTTTTTGTTTCATTTGTACTGTTATTTGTTTAGTTTATTATTGTAAAGTTTATGTTATTTTCAGTTGTTTCCCTTTCCTCTTCTTTTCTTTCTTTCTTTGGCTGAGTGTACTGCACAATAATCTTACCTGATCTTATTATAAGGTACTTGTGTGATTTTTGGAAGGTTTGTTGAAACCTAATTACCTCCAGAAACCTCGTAACGACAGAAGGAGAACATACCAATGTCATCACAGCTAGTAACCAGAGCTTTCCTGTCTCTCTCCTGGCACATCATTGTTTTAATATGAATCTCATCTGTCTTCATTATGATGAATTCTCTCTCTCTCTCTCTCACACACACACACACACACACACACACACACACACACACACACACACACACACACACACACACACACAAACACATATATTTGTTCACACTCTGTCCTGATCCACATATGGAGTTTCCGTCTTTATTCGCCTGCGAAAATAGCGTTTCTGAAAACGCGTCACGCGCCCTCGCCTCGCCTCGGCCTCTCTAATGGCCACCCGAAAATGGATCTACCTCTTAAGGTGCCATAACGGGCCAGCCATCTATAAAAGGCTCCTGTCAGCCGCACACAGAGCTCATTCACATCTCTGCTTATTCCCATTATCTGCGGGCCAACGAGGCGAGCGACACACGTCCCGATCGAGAGAGACCCAGGTGTTTACCGGTAGGTCACATCCTTCTGTCTCACGTTATCCGTGGGAGGGTTTCGCAGCCTCTAGTCAGAGCTGATGTCCTCATGATCAGATGAACACGGCGATTAAGGCATCAGTGATTATAAGATTCTTATTTAATGTATTTCATTTATTTAATCACACCTTATACTTCACATACGATTCCATAACAAACAACACTATCTGCTTGAATGAATACTAAGTACTGTATCAGGTTGATATAGGAGTCTGGGCTCGAGTCCGGGCTGTGCCGGCACTAACCACTGCGCGGGAGAAAGTGCAACACCAAAAAACAACAGAGTTTGGCATGTTCTCCTCATGCCCACATGTGTTGCCTCTTATTGTTTTGGCAACACTCTGTCAAAAGGTACCTCAGTTCACCCGTGGTAATTGGTTGGCCAGACGGACACGGGGAGAACATACCAAACCCCAAACCGGCGCGACCTGGAGCCCAGAAATCCACCAGCACTACTCTACATCCTCACTAGCGTACAGTACATATCAGAGCATTTTTTTACAAACTTTTTAGGCGATGGTGGTCAAGGAACTTAGTGTCGGAAGAAATCCTAGGTGACAATGGGAGAACATGCCAAACCTCAGACAGGCAAACCTGGAAGTACAGAGCTGCCAAAGCTTTCTCGCTTGCACTTGGCAGCCTTTGAGAGCTGCTAATCCACTTACTGAGCTCATAGGGAGAACATGTCAAACTCACCTTTCTCTGTGATGTCGATGTTTTGTAATTAACGTTGACCAATCACGTTCAAGATGGAAGTCAATCAAATGTAGCATGTCTGCTGAACAGGAAGCCCTTACTCTTCAGCCAGCGACCTCACACGTGGCGCCAATAAGTGTCCCGTTCTGAATCAGGGTTTTGTTTAAACCCACAATTAACCCAAACACGTGTTTCTTTCTCTCCGATTACATAGGTGAATGGACAGCCGGACGAAGACGTAGGCGTCTGTTTCCCTCTGAGTTTAATTGGTGCTTCGCAAAAATGGCATTATTCGTCTCGGCCGGTTAACAAGCTTGTCATGCAGCAGCTGGATTACAGGAGATATCGATAAGAGAAAACAGAACCCCATCGATAGGAGATAAGGGAAGCATAAAGCCTGGGTTTCCCTCACCCTTATTCTTCTCTGCCACGAAACGTGGGCCGACTAAACCGATCCTACCCCGGCCTGCTTCATTTTCCCTCAATTCAGTGACAGTTTAAACAACTAGCAGCAAAAGATGCTTTTAAATATTTCCTGCTGTTAATTTTTAATTGCATATTTTTGCATTTTTTAAAATAATGAATCCGATAATTATCAATTAATATAATTAATGAATTAACTGTAATGAATTTTCTCCCAGATACCACCTCTGAAACTTCACTTTACATATATAATTATTTTCTCTTATTTTTAAATTTAATTTAATAGCATCTTTTTAAGCAATTTGCTTGATAATTAATTAGATAATTATCAATTGCTAATAATAAAAATTCCGTAGATCTTTTTCGATTCACTGAACGTCCAGTTTCTTTTCCAGAGCTGCACTAATGGCGTGACTCAAAACAGATTACGATTATCGTCAGAACATTTCCCCGGGTGTTGACAGGATAATTGGCTGTGTGTGCAGACAGAGAGACAGGCGATGGTTGTGTAATTGCGCCTCCTCACGCCCCCTCTGAATGACGGCTCGGCGCCCCTGCCTCGCTGACCTGAAGGTGGACGAACGTGCACGAGGTGAAGCCTTATTTGCTTTGTGCTTAAATTGTTTACAGCTCTTGCCTGCTATTACACCATCGACGCTTTCTACCATCGATCCCTCAATTATGGCGGCGCACAGGTCACCCAGGGCTACGGAGACGGTTCAAGATGATCAGCGCCACCCACGACTCCTGCTTCAAATCTGCTCTGGCAACACAGAAAGACTCAGTTAAGGACAGATGACAGATACGTCCACCACGCACCACGCACCACGCACCACGCACCACCCCTTAGCAGCTGGCATGATTTAGTCTACTTGTATTGACTTCTATTTTATTGCAGACAGTCTGAACCCAAAATGTTTTTTTTTCTGGTTAACTTCATTTACTTTGTTAATAAACATCCAGTACTGCAACACATTCCAAAAAAGTTGGGACGGCTAAAGTTAGAGCTAGTAATGATGTGATTTCAAACAGGTGATTATAATCACGATTTGGCCCAAAAGCAGTATCCACAAAAGGCTGAGTCTTTGAGGAGTAAAAATGGGCAGAGGATCTCCAGTTATCACCAAATGTGTAAGAAAATGTGAAATGTTTAAAAACAATGTTCCTCAAAGAAAGACTGGAAGGGATTTCCATATTTCCTCCTCTACAGTACATAATATCATTAAACGATTCAGAATCTGGTGGAATTTCAGACTAAACTGAAGAGGGGTGATCTCCACTCCCTCAGATGGCACTGCATCAAGAACCGTAATTCATTAATAGCTGATAGAACCACATGAGCAAGGGATTCCTTTATCAAACCTTTATCAAGCTCTACAATACAGAGTTACATTCACAGATACCACTTAAAACGTTACTGTGCTAAAAAGAAGCCTTATGTTATAACCATGTCCAGAAGAGGCGTCGACTTCTCTGGGCTCGGAGGCATCTGGGATGGACCATCATACAGTGGGGATGGGGATTGTGCTCAGACCCATCAGTATAACAGATCTTTTTTGGAAGAAATGGATGAAAAAGGCAAAAGCCAGGCTGTGTCATGGTCGGGTCAGGGCTCTTGTCTTGTCAGTGATGCAGCATTAATGCAGAAAAGTACACTGAGATTTTAGAGCAACATTAACCTGCCTTCAAGACGACATCTACCATAATGCACATACATAATACTGAATGCACAGAAGATACAGAATAAGTTTGGGATAAGGTTAAAAGTAGAGTCATGTCAGTTCACATCTAGACTCGTGGATTTGTATCCTCTGCCCTTGGACACAGCCGGCAAGTCCGTTCCTTACGTCCCACCCTATAAGCTAACCATGACAACATCCTTCTTATCCTTCACGGAGGTAGCAAGGGCAAGGTAAGACGGAGAGCATTCATATTTCATAGACGTCAGCTTTCATTTGGGAGCAGATTAAACAGGAGGTTTGTGGAGCTCAAGAGCATGAGGGGAAGAATCATAAAGGTCTGGATGTGGAAAAAGGAGGCACATACGCCTCGACTTTCATTCCGTCTTTAGTCCGGACTCTCTAAACGGTCTCTCTGGATCTTGTTGACCTCTTTTTGAACGAGGTGATGGAACCACTGGTCCGTGTTGACCTGATTGCTCATTGATGTCATTGTTGGGTTAAAAAAGCTGTTAGAAGATACACTGGGGTGCACATGGCTAGAAACAACACTTAGACAGACAGTGGCATGCAATCCATGTCTGACTGGAATTAGGAGGCCGGGGTGAGGCAAGAAAATGACATAATTACACCAGCAGCCTGAACTTTTTACTTAACTGTTATTTAACTGTTTTGAGATCTCCATCACAGGAGTGATTTAGTCTGCTGTTGAAGCCCACCTGCCTTAAGGTTGTGCTTAATCTTGCATTTAAAGACACCCACGTCATACAGTCCACTCCAACATGTTCTGTCTTTTACCAAACTGGTTCTGTACAGAACTGCTGCTGGCTGGATGCTTTCTGTTTTTTCTCAGACTGTCGCGAGTGAAAATCCCAGGAGCTCGATCGTTTCCGAAACACACAGACCACTCCGTCTGGTCCCAACAGCCATGCCGTAGTAAAAGTCACTTAGGTCACATTTTCTCCCATTTCGTTGTTTGATGTGAACATTAACTGGAGCTCTATTGTTTTCCATCTGGGGGTTAGAAGGGGACTTTTTGTTTTGTTTTTCCGTTTGCAGTCCCCCTCTCTCTCTGTTTTTCTTTTTTACTGGTGTCATCGCTGTCCCCAGACGGGATTATTTACTACAGACTGTTCTGAAATGCTCAGGTCATCTGGGACAGCCTGAAGCCACACAGCAATCAAAGCAAGATATTTCCTTCCTACACACCCTGAGGGAACGTGAGGGAGATGAGAAACCTGGGCAGAAGGTGAAGCCCAGCAGTTTGTGAGATTTAGGTGTGGTTTGTATAACAGTAATACTGCTACAAACAAAGGGTCCAATCGAGCTGTCATACTGATGGTGGGCGGTAAGTGATTTCTGGTCTGTCCTCTTTCAGGCAAGAACTTATTACTAAGAAGGAGATGTTGGGATCGAAAGAAACTGAATAATTATGACATGTATAAGCGATTACATTATTACAGCAAAAGGATAAGTTCATTGGGGAAAACTGTACAATTGAAAGGAGACTCTAGATACCCTGTTAGGCCGCCTCTAGTCTGGATAAAAGATGAGATACGGTTGGACATGGAGGCATACAGGTTCTGTATGGTATCCGGTGCCACATTTACCCATAGATGTTACGACTGGGCCTGCAGATCCTGCACACTCATAGGTTGCTGAAGCTTGCATCTCAGCTGCTCTCATAAATACTCAATTAGTGATAAATCTGGCAACCGGGCAGAGACATTCCTGGGAAGCCCTTGCTGTGTGGACAAGTATGATCCTGCTGAAACATGCCAGTCGGAAGCCCTGCCATGAGAGGCAACACATGTGGCCACAGGATGTCCTGCACATATTGCTGAGTTGTTAGTGTCCCTCCTATTACTACTGGGGGTGACCGACTGTTGCATGCGATGGCTCTCCATATCATCACACCAGCAGTTTTGTTCAGTGTGTCGCTCCACAGGGAAGGCAGGATTGCAGCGCTCACCAAGAGGCCTCCATACTCGAACCCGACTGTCACCGGATCCCAAACAGAACCTGGATTTGTCACTGAAGACGATACGGTTCCATCCGTAGCAGTCCATGTTTCAGGATCATGACATCACTGCAAACGAAGGCAATGGTGGCTGGCTGTCAAGGGCAGGACACATAATGGGCACAGTGACAGCAAGTTCCCTTCTCCTAAGCTCCTGGAAATGGTCCGGGCAGACACAGGGGTGTGTAGTTAAGGCGCCCCCTGTGTCTGGATGGTGGATAACAAAACTGTGAGAGCTGCTCGTGCTTGTCGAAATGATCCTCTCTACTGGGGGTCTGTCTGGGTTGTCCGAAGCCTGTTCACCGTGTGTGTGCCCCCATTAAACCACTGCCCCCAACACCTCCTAACGGCTAGAATGGCTCAGAATGGCTCAGAAACGACCATCCTGCTTCTCTCAGTCCAATTATGTTCCCCCTGTCAAAGTCCGTCAACTGGGCAAAATTTCTTTGAGGCACCTAGAGGTACAATACCCAAGAGTTGCCTGTAAGAGCCTTTTTATAGGGCAGCGCTATAGGGGAAGCACTTTTACACCCTCTTGTGGCAAGACCCAGTGTCTAATCAGACCACCCCTGTGATCGATCACATATTGAGACAGAACTGCATGCCGAGATTTGCAGCGATCCTAGTCCCCTATCTAGGGTTGGTTTCCCCCTTTGTGCCCTTTGCTGCCACTGCTGTCATGCTGGAAGAAGCTGTTAGGAGATAAATTGTGGCCCGCAGAAAAACAAAAGTGCTTCCGCCTCCCAAAAGTTTAATGCCGCCTCGTAGAAGATGCGAACGCTAATGCATTTAAGTGCTGACGGAGCAGCACCCGTCAACCCTGATGTATCAGGGAGCCGCGATCGTGTGAATAATTCTGAAGACCCAGACAGAGGGTGGATCAGATCAGGAAACAACGAGGAAAGGTCGGGGTGAGATTGAAAACGACGTTTCTCACTGAGGATGAATTAAGGATGTTGAAGCAGGTCTGATTCAGAGGAGGAGGATTTAGCTGAATGCTTCCTGTCACTCCTACTAACCTCTCTGGGCTCTGTTCTTATGCAGTAAGCCTTTTTTTGTCTCTCTGTCTGTCCCAGTTTTTCAGTGTAAGGAGGCACAAAGTATCACAGCAGAGTAATCAAATTACTTTTACCAGTAACGAGGTAATACAATTCTTATATCACATTGCAATTTACTTGCATTACTTACATCTCTGTGCAAAAAATATGCATTATTCAACAACAAACCTTCTGTACTTCTGTAAGAAATGAGGCAAAAGAAGCTTTCTGAATCTTTGGATCATGTAAACCAGCCAGCGCAGTTTAGCGACATCTGCTGGCCAGATTTGTGCAACTGCCTCTGGAAAATGCATAAAACCTCTATACAGGTCAACAAATAAAACATTTAAATGAACATTGGCTGTTGTCCTTGTACTTTGTAGTTGGTACAGATTAATACGAGTTTTAGGGACTAACTTAGAAGTAAGGTAATGAGTAACGGGATTATTGTTTCCAGGATGTAATGAGCAAAGTCACTTCTGTCCATTCCAATAAGGCAGACCGTTCAGGGGCAAATATGTCACTGTTTATTCACTTCTTTCTGCTGATTCTGGGCCTTGTGACCTACGCCTAATCTACCCTAGCTAATGTTTGTGCAAGCTTTGCATTTCTGGGTGCAGTTCTGGCAGTGTCCTGGCAGCCAGATTCGTCTGCAGCCTTCGCTCTCATTCCACAGAGGTACGTGACCTATGGGAAAAGACGAGTGTAGAGCAGAACCTCTTTCTTTCTTTCCATTTCTGATAATCTAAGATCTGACCTTTATAGCGTTCTGAATGCTGCTCTCATCTCAGGGCCAAGTAGCCTTTCGGTACAATAGCACGTCTCAAAAGTCTACCGCACCGCATACGGAACAAGCTGGAAATGTGAAGGCCGAAATGTAAAGCCCATCCACTTCTGTGAGACCAGACTACTTGTGTAGATGCAGATAAATCAAAAAGAAAAGAGCCAGTACTGTGTAAAGGCAGCTCTTTCAGAGTGGACTCTGCATTTTCTTCTTTTCTTTAAATATTCACCAGACACGGTGCAAGCACCTGCTTGATTGAGCTACAACAAAGACGTGGTCCACTTCTTCTGATCTGAGACCTAAGCGGACCGTCGTTTTCCAGTCCTGGCTTTTAAAGAGCAAATTCGATCCACCTGAAGAGAGACGACTGAAAACGCTTCCTTTATAGTTCAATTGTCCAGGCGTTTATGGCTGTGTAAAAATTTTTACAGCGATGCTCTATTGCTGCGCTTGTTAAGATGGTGCAGGCTGTAAGATGGCATTTGGGAACTGTCTAAAGGCCCGGAGAGATAAACAGACAGTAATGCATCAGAGAGGAGACAGGACGGTTTATTGGGCTTCAATGAGTTGCACCAGAGCCAGATTTTAGAGACATTGGATGCATTTATTTATGTATTTTATTTCGTTTGCAAGGCTTGGTCCCTAACAGTGGATTCATTAATAATGTGTATAGACTATATACAGTATCGGAGTTCTCTATCTTTCTTCCATATTGTTCTTTTCCTCCTGTTTTTCCACCCATCTCCATCCAATCATCTGTCTATTTAAACCCCGTCTTTCTCTCCACTCCTCGCTAGATTGTCTCCTTTCAATCATGGTATTTATTGGGCAACAAATGTTTCTTTACTAGTAGACAAAGTTTAGCTCTGTACTGATTTGTGCCTAATATTCTTGGCCTTATTTTGCGTCCTTCTGTCTCCCCACAGCCTCTTTGCTCCACGCTCCATCTGTACCTGATGAGACATGCCTTCTTTGCCTCCTAGTCCGGTTTGTCGCTTCCCAGTCTGGTTCCTGGACTCTTCGTCAGGTTCTTCACCTCCTGTCTAGTTCCTCACCAACGCCGCCAGTGGCACTGTGCTTCCTGCTCTGTCCAGCGTTTCAGCACTGCCTGCCCTTCGCTAGCACTCCAGCAATATACATGCCCTCTGTGCCCACTCTCCTGTGATCAGTCCATTGCTGCCCTGGCACAGAGATCATCCTGAATGCCCTCCTTACAGTTACCTCCACATATCTGTCTCTCTCTCTGCCTCTTTCTGTTATTGTCACAAATTCCTCTGACATAATACTTTGTCTTGGGTCATGTGTGAGCTTCAGCCATTGGGTCATTTTCCCACTTGTAACACTCTATACATTACAGACAACCCTGTTTTTCGGAAATGGTTTGGTGAGTTTGTGGTGAAAGATTTCCTAATGGCTAAGACCTTCAGGATGATCTGTAACACAAGGAACTCCAGAATCCAAGCCAGGGTTTACCAGTTTATGACCTCAATCAGAGTTTGGGCTTCTTACTGTACCAACACCCGTTTCAGACGCTACATTTTCCTTTATGCACATTTGTGACTTGGTTTGCTCTTGCTTTGCTTCCCATCACTCACTGTCCAGATTCCTCTCGACGGACTATAAATCCAGATGTGGGAGATCGCGGCAGATGTTACAGGAAGCTGCGACCTGGGAGCTGCGCCTAGAAGTGACAGTAACCCTTGAAACTGAAGATATTTATAGAGCTGACTCGTTTCGGTGCCTGCACTTGTTGTTGTTGGAGGTGGGAAAAGCAGATCGAGGGTTGTAGGTAATACATCTTTGTCAGGTCTGATAATCAGCGGTCGGCACATATTTGGCAAAAGCAGCCCCGTCAGAGCTTGGCTGGGTGAATTTTTGGGTGGTAGAAGACCGCTGAGGCTCGACTGACCAGATGTCATGAAATTTGCAGCCATGCAGTCATTAGAGCTCAGGAATTGCTACTTGACGTTCAACATGGCACATTCATAGGACAAGTTGGTCAACTGGAAGCATTCTTATAGGGAAGTGGAAGCGTCTAGTTGCAAAAATGGCAAGTAGCTAGTCCCAAATTACCTCTGGAAGCAAGATAAGGGGGTGCAATACTCATCAAGAGCTACCAGGGCCATACAGTGGCCCTGCAGTGGACACATGATGTTGTGTGGGCCAAAAACTGTGCAAGAACGTGGCTGCACCAAAACACTTCTGGAACATCTTTAGGATTGGAAATTCAGGACTTAGTATTAGTATATCCTAGTGTTGTAGTATAAATTGGATAGACATTGCTCTGGATAAAACCTTCTGCCAAATGACTAAACGTAAATGCTATAGCAGCAAAGTGGAACCAAATCCATATTAAGAACGCTTTCATTCTAACAGGATAAGCCTTCTACGTTTACTCCAGTCTCCTAAAGTACTATCACCATTTATTCCTAAAGCAGCAGCAGCAGTCTTCGCTCTGTCAGGTGTTAAGACTTCGAACAGGAGCTTTACGGCGATGGGGAACAAGCAGCAGCCTTGTTCCTCTAATTGCAAACAGGGATTGAGTCAATATAAAGAGCAAATTGAAAATGGCATGTAAATGGGAACAGGACACAGCTGGCTGCTCTGATGAGAAGGACGTTAGATAAAACCGGAGTGAGACGTCCAGAGGGAGGCAGGAACTAAGTTGTGCTTCCTTTAATAGGATTATTTGTTTATAATGTGTCATCCTGACTGAGGTTTGTCTCGTTTTAAAGCTCAAAATAACAGTTTGTGTTCCGAGCTAGACGGCTCTTAAAGAGTTCTGTTTTTGCTTTGAATTTCCCAGCTTATTGGTTCACTGGGACCGAAATAAACTACAATTAGGGTGTTATACCAACACTCACCACAGGGGACGTGCTGCTTTGGTTAAATTTCTAATAGTTATCTAGTAAGTACGTAACACCTCAACTAGGCTTTGAACTGAAGCACAGACTGTACCGATTGTATAGGAAGGTTTACAATAGATCTATTATGCTTCACTTCTATGAGAACCCCTAGTGGACAGATTGGTATGACATGGTAATTGGTAGCTGGAAATCTCCTATATTTTGATTATTTATTTCATTTATTTTTCCACCTCAGCCTTTTATTAAAGTATCTTAAATATACAGCAGGAATTTTTAACAATATTACTGTTATTATTATTTAACATGCTTACGTAGTTTAAAAATGTTTTTATCACCTGCTTGTAAAATTCCCAAAACACCCAAACGTTTAGCTTGTTATAATAAAATGTTACTTAGGTATTTTATTAAAAATAAATTCATCAAAATATTGTCATTATTATTATTATTATTATTATTATTATTATTAGTAGTAGTAGTAGTAGTAGTAGTAGTAGTAGTAATAGTAGTATGTGTTATTATTGTAAGTAATTTTTGTTGTTGTTAATATAATATTAATAATAATATTAATAATACTTATAATGACAATAATAGTCTTATTATTGTCATTATTATTATTATTATTATTATTATTATAATTGTTTTGTTGTGGTTATAATAATAATAATAATAATAATAATAATAATAATAATAATCATAATAATAATACCATTATTATTATGATTATTATTATTATTATTATTATTATTATTATTATTATTATTATTATTACAGTAATAACAAATTGTATAATTTTATTTATTTATATATTTTCTGGAAGTCTGAAGTATTTATTTTTCAACAGCTAAACAAAGCATAAATTATTTCATTTTGTTTTAATTCTAAATAAAATGTCAGTTAAACATGAATATAAAATAATAATGTCCTAATACATAATTATTCTGTACATTTTACTATTTTATATATAATAAATGTGTGTGTGTGTGTGTGTGTGTGTGTGTGTGTGTGTGTCTTCAGGACCTATGATTCCCATATCAGGGCGTTCCTTTAGATATTAATATTGTGTCTTTGTGTGGTTACTCTCTCACTGAAGTTTGGCATGTTCTCTCAGACCTCAGGTACTCCAGTTTCCTCCCACACCTCATATAAAGTGTGTGATACCATGTTCAGGGTGTATTATGATTATGATTATGCTGCTGCTCAGTGAGTCAGAGCCGTGCCTCGCTCCTTCATCAGCTGTACTGACAGTAAATAAGAGCATCTGATGGTCTGAGCTGCGTTCATGCAAATCCTGCACAGTCCGAACTCTGATGCTCATCGGATTTGACGTTACCGAATGGATTACAATTTTAGCCCAATCAGGAATGAATTGGGCCACAGCGAGCGCTGACCCCGACTAAATTGGCCACCACGGATCTCATCAACATCTCAAATCCCCCTCGACCCGGCGCGCCTTTAGGATTTGGATGATGGCGCTAATGGGGAGAGAATTAGCATTGGCACGAGTGAATTGAGGCTACGCGGGTGTCCGTGGGTTTAACGCGGGGTTAGCAAACCTTCTGTCTTCAATACAGAGCTTAATGAAACACACGGCGAAGGTACCACCATATTCCAAAAAGCTTTCAAAAATCAGAATCTGTAAATCACCAGTCCACAGCAGGGCTAGGCAGGGCTCGCTCTTACGCTGTTCGGTCCCCGGCCCGGGCACCACCTGTGTGGAGATCCATGTCTATGTGTATCCATGAATTGGCACTTTCTATGGCACTGTCTAACGGTGGGTCCCACTTGTGCCCAGAGTTGGCAGATAACCATGACCCCGATCCCCAACACTGAACTGGATTAAGCAGGTATGAAAATGAATGGATAACACAGTAGTTAACCACCATGGAGACCTGGGTTCAATCCCAGTGGTGCCATCGAGCCAGGCCGGGCATCACACAGCCACACCTGTGCTGTGAATGAAGGCAGAAGCTACAGCAAACCGTAACCCAGCTCTGCTATGGACTGGCACCAAGATGGGTTGGGTTTGGGAGACCCCAGTGACCCTGACATGTCCATTCCAAGGGTAAACAAATGGTTATTAAATAAAAAAAAAAAAAATAACTAAATAAATACCTAGTAAATAAATGCTAAAGAAACAAGTAAATAAATACATTCATAAATAGAATAAATAAATAAGCAAAAACATTCAAAAATATTGTACATAAATAAATAATAAGTAAAAATAAATGTAATATTCATTAATATGTAACATTAGTAATATGACAATATGTAAATATGAATACATACATAAATATTACAAATAAATTAAACAAAAATAATGTAGCCAATGAATACATACATAAATGTCAGAAACAAATAAGTAGTAAATAAAAAACAAGTAAACCAATTCGCATATTAGTGTTATAAATAAATAAATAATAAATAAATAAATAAAGTAAATAAATACATTCATAATTATTGTAAATAAATAATAAGGAAATAAGTAAATACATATATAAATAAATAATAAATAAATAAATAAAGTAAATAAATACATTCATAATTATTGTAAATAAATAATAAGGAAATAAGTAAATACATATATAAATAAATAATAAACATAAATAAATAAGTAAATAAATTAAATAAACATTACAAATAAATAATCAATGAGTAAGTAAATACACATGTAAATATTATAAATAAATAAATACATAAATATGCCCGGAGTAAACCAATATGGACATCGGGAGTCCAAATGTTCAAATTTACCAATTTAAAAATAAAGAAAAATAACTGATTTCCTTTATTACTGCTATTTCTTAATGGAGTTCAATAATTAAACATAAAATATCCCAGTCGTTTGGGAAATAATCATAATTTATAGGTGTCCTTGAAAAATGGACTTTCTGTCTTTCCCATTCGTTTCCTTGGAGCGTTATTTTAATTACCATAAAAGGGGTCGATGAGAAACAGGAGAGCGGGTACAGAGGAAGAACATCTGGAAACATCTCTCTAATATCCGCTTCCACGTCCGGCATTAGTCCTGCGGGGCTCTTCATATCAGCAGCACAATTAAAACTCCTCGGCACCTCGGAGCAGCTTTTGATTGTTCATTAAGACAAAGTGACCAAAGCTTCTGATGACTGAGGATAATTAGCATGAGATTATTGGACTGAGAGCGAGTCTAGACGGAGCGGCTGATGACTGTGGGGCCGAGGGCCGGCCTCCTCCATCATTGGAGACCAGACCCAGTTTAATGTCTCCAATAACAGACTCTGACCCCCATGTCAGCCATCCTCTGCTAATTAGCATGATGAGAAGAGAGAGGGCTAACAGTCTGAGCGTAAACTTCTGCACACGGATGGCAGAGGTCGTACGACAAGTTCACCCAACATCCGTTCCCCCCGAGAGCTCTGCCCTCTGTGCCAGTTGGGTTGGCTTCTCCTTTGCGAAAGGCTGCGATGTTGCCATGGCAATTTTGCCGTAGCTAATTTCACGCGACAACTTCGTGAATTTAGACGTTCCTAGATTAACATAGGACACCAAACCTTAGTTGGGATGGGCTGGTAGAGGCTACATGGCAGTGATTTTCTTCAATAGCCCAGGTGACATTTCTTACTCATCAGCACTAAAGGAGGAAATGAGACATTAGGAAAAGCTAATAAAATGCCATGTTTTTTCTGAATAAAAAAACAACAACAACTGCAAAATACGTGCATATAACATAACATTTACATAATAAAAATACATGTTTTAATTATATATTTACATTATGTTATATGAGTAAAGAAATATTAATTTTTATTATTTATGTATTTTTAATGCATAAATAACCTGGTAAAATGCCATGTTATTCTAAAAAACAGTAAAATGTGCATATAATATAATATATGCATAAGAAATTTTTTTTTCAGAATTTTGTATTGATAAAGAAATTATTTTCATTATTTATGTATTTGAAATATATAAATAACTTGATAAAATGCCATGTTTTGCTGAATAAAAAAACAACTACAGTAAAATATGTGCATATAATATAACATGTATATAAAAAAAAATAGATATGTTTTTATTATATATTTACATTATTTTATATTAATAAAGAAATACTTATTTTCATTATTTGTGTATTTTAAATACATAAATAACCTGATAAAATGCCATGTCTTGCTACGGAAATAAAACAACACCAGTAAGATATATGCATATAATATAATATATGCATAAGAAAAAATATATACGTTTTTATTTCATATTTAAATAATTTTATATTGATAAATAAATATTTATTTTTTATTATTTATCTATTTTAAATACAAAAATAACCTGATAAAAATGCCATGTTTTGCTGAATAAAAAAAACAACAGTAAAATATGTGCATATTATATGATATTACAAAATAAAAATATATATGTTTTTATTATGTATTAATATAATTTTATATTATCAAAGTTTATATTAGTAAATTTATGTATTTTTAACTCTGTTTTTTTGCAGGAAGGATCTCAGGCCACTGCAGTGTTTTGTGTTCTCTCTCTGTCTCAGTTTCAGGGAGAACATACCAAACTCCACACAGAACACAGAAACTGGTGAGGTTCGAACCCCTGAAGAATTAGCTATGCTGTACCTATAACTCACATTCTGAGTATTACACTTTGTCACACTCACATTATATTTTTTAAATGGTGACACAATAAAAAGTCAAAATAAAAGTCATGATTGTTTTTTTTTGTTAGAGCTGCTCTATTCATTTTAAGCATTTAAGCATTAAATAAAAAAATCTTATACTGCAGGGTAGGTAAGTTTCTTTATTTAAAAATTTTGGAATCCTTTTCCCAGACGATCCACTCGTGTCCTTCAAAAGATTGTGCAGAGGTTGTGTTGGCTTCTTTTCGTTTGGAAAATCAACAAAACATGTTGTTTGACCAAAACTATAGGACTATGTGTCTGAAGTTTCTGCATTATTTTGATGTGTCACAAAACTATAACGTTATTTTAGCAGATTAACTTTTATCCTAATATGTTAGAATAAACTCCGTATTATATGTAGTCCGTATTACGCTTTTGAAATGCATGCACGTTATGAGGTTTAATCCGTGACAGCAGCAAATAAGAGCTTGTAAAAATGATCTATTTCAAGGATAGCACCTTTCTTTGATGGCATTGACAAATTCACAGCGGCTCGTCTTCATCTTTTATCCCTGCGCTATTGTTCCTTATAATATTCAGACACCGGATGTAGGTTAGTGCTCTCGAGGGGTGCAGAGGTTCTGAAAACCTCCAGCAAAGAGTTCAGTTTGTCTTGCGGTAGGTGTCAGAATGAAATAACAATGTCCGTGAGAGAAGGTTTCCATGAGCGGATGATGGTCTCTCAGGTCAGAGCTCGAGTTTATCCAGCGAGAGGTTCTCGATTCTCCTTATCTGCTTTTCCTCAGAGACCAAAGCCACAGATAGTGTATACAAAATAGGGCAGAGAGATGCCACCTCACGTCCATCACTGTTTACCTCCATGGATGAGGCAATCTAAGCAGGGGCCGTGAGTTCAGGCTCATGTTCCACCAAGGAATGTTTTTATTTTGTGAAAAAATAGATTGGGAAATATTATTAGAAAAAAATCTGGGAGTTCTCTGGAGATATGAATCATCCTTCAATTTTCTGACAATCCTCCAGTTAAGTGAAGGCTTCCAAATTTGGGGTAACAGCTTGGGCCGAGATTCCTCTTATCTCACTATTGCGCTGGGCCATGACGAAATGGTTTGAAATTGGTTTTGATTGATCTAAACTTGATTAAACCAAGACCTCAACCTTACTGAACACCCATGGGATGACCTCTAAACCAGACCTTTCTGCCCAACATCAGACTTGTCTTGGAAGTGGGTAGTTGAAGTCATTTTCCAAATTCTAGTGCTAAACCACTGGAAAAAACTGGAACATGTTTTCAGAATAGTTTTCTATAGGTTAATCCAAAAACCAACACTGATACAGGCACAACAGGATCAGAACCTGATATTCCATCAGGCCCATGAACTACAGATGGAGCTGAGTGACAGAACAAGACCAGACAAGATCTGATTGGACATGATCAGATGGAACTGTGGGAAAACAGGTCCTAATATACACTCCACACAATAAAATCAAGTCTGAAGCAAAGCACTCTGAAGGGGCAAACGTTACCGGTAGGTGACAGCACCTTTTGCATGAGCTGCCTCGTACTTGAACTCCGTTATTGTAACGTAGATCCATCTAGTAGCAGCACCAGCTCAGCCACAAACTGTTAGCTTCAGAAGATCAAAGAATCAACTTAACCATAGTGCTGAAATCCAAAATGTGTTTGATTGCAGAATTCATTATAGAGTTCCAAACTACAGCTGTAGAAAACATCAGCACTATAAATGTTCATCAAGAGCCTCACAAGGCTGAGTGTCTGCTATAATGGTGTAAAGCACATGCTCACTAGACTGTAGGCAGTGGAAAGAAGTTCTAGGAATGTGGAAGTCATGCTGATGTGTGCTTGTTAGCAATATCACCCCTCATAGCTCTCCTCTGACCCTTTTTGTCACAGCAGGTTGCTCATTTGCATGTTGGGCATTCGAGTTGGCACTCGTTGGGCACTGCAGCTCAGACTGGTACCACTGAGGCTGACACGGCACCGGCTCTTGTGCCCAACATGGTGCCAGCTGGCCATGCCTATTTATAACCTTTCTTTGCGCACTGGAGCCAGCACTAGGTCCACTGGCATGGAAACCACTGAGGCAGACAGAGAGCCAGATCCAGTGCCTATTGGAAGACTGCTGTGGAAGCCAAACATGGTCAGAGGAGAGCTATGCAGGATGATGTGGCTAACAAGTACACATAATCGTGACAGTGGTGATGTGGACGTGTGTCGTTTTGGCCTTTTAATAGCAATAAGCAAAGTGCTTCACAGGCTTGTAATGACCAACCTCACTTGTCATTAAAGCAGAAACATCTATAGTCCAGTGACACAACAGAAAAAAGGCGACCCCTTTCTTGCTACTTCAGCAACTGTTTGCAGCCATTCCAGAGGTTTTAAGAATTGATCCCAAGCCATTTAGTTTGGAATACGATGGCAAGACATGGCACAGTTTAACCTTCTTCACTAGGGTGTTGGTTTTGATGTTGACCCCAACCATCTCATTCAATGCTACTTTCTTCAGTTGCTGACCATAACATTTAGACACTGCTGATGTTGAACGCATCAGTTTTGTTTTCTAGGGAGCTTAATTCAGAGACTCAATGCCAACCCATGACCACAGACACATATGCTTGATCAAGGGTGTCGTAAAAGTCATGTGCACAAATGGCTTGCAAGCACAGGGGATGCTAAGCCCGGTCCACCGCCCGCTGATGGAGAAATAAAGGGGAGGAAAAGCCTGCTGGCACAAGCTGCCTGCGGCAGAGCCACACTGTGCCCGGGCTGTTCTACAATGGATAGTCGGAGCTGCCAGACTCTTGATTAGAAACATGCTTGCACATCAAGCACATGGTGGTTGGCTTACAAGGTGTCAGGCTACTTGTTAATTTGATACATGAGTGTCAAAATCTTCATACACTTTTCTAGATGGCGCTTTTGTAAAGGTCTCAGAACAGAACTTGGTTTAAGGCTCTTTCTATCACCCTTGCCATCGTAAGTGCACCATACACACTTCCAGTAAATTGGCATGGGCTTTGGCTGCTTCCTGTTGGCATCAATCTGCTGTAACACCCGACTGTACAAAGAGACAGAGAGGGTACATAAGTAGAGCAGACAGAAAAAAAAGACGGGGAGCCTGGCTGGCTGAAAGCCGACGTGAATTCCCAGCCTTCCTTAATTATATCGTGCTATGTAACGTGAAAAGGTGTCGGGTACCCACCGAAGCGGATCTGTCCTAATGAATGAAAACAGATGGGAAGGACTGCGAGCGGAGAGACTGCCAAAAGATCTGGGAGGTGCTCCGAACGTAGCAGAAAGACAGGAGGAGGACAGTAACGCACTTAGCTGAAGGGCTGATTAAGGAAAGCGTGACAGGTCCCCCGGCCCCAAGCTTTTTGGAGGCTTTATTGAGACGCAGCCAGATCGAGAGGAAATCCAGGCCAACGCAGAGTACACACAGTGTGGCGGAGATTTCCTGCGGCGTTAATGCCGTTGTTTTTCAGCGCTGCAAATCAATATCCACAAATTACCCCCCACCCCCACCCCATTTCATGCATTTTTATGGATCCTGGAATACAGCGTTCCAGTTGGGCTGAGATTGAAGAGGCTGAAGATCAAGAGAAGCAGAAATGTTGCGAATAAGCTTTCGTTGAGTGGGTACAGGGATTAGGGAGCCTAGGGAAATGGAGTCCTGTTTGGATTAGGATATAGTTTTTAAACAGTGCTGGCTCATTTCTGTTGATTCGGAAGACATGTCCAGCAGCATTGACAGCTTGTTCTGCTTCACTCTAGCCACCAACAGAAGACTTGGATAGAAGGAGTGTGATTAGATAAACAGGACGGCTTCCGATAAGATATGGACAACAGCTCAGCTATAAAACATCATAAAAAATCGGCAAGTTATTTAACAGTTTGCTAAAAGTCCTTTTTCAAGACTCTCATTTATCTGTGGTGCCCTCAGACGGGCATTCCATAGACGAGGGGCAGCAGAACAGAAGGCCCACTCTCCCATGGAGCTGAGCTTTGTTCTGGGTGGAGGAGGAGATTTGAGTTCATAGAGATGACAGATTGAAGAGGAGCGGACACTGGCCATAAGAAGTGTAAAGAAGTGAGTAGAGTAAATCAAAGGTTCCGGGCTCTTAATGGATTCACAGCTTGAGTGAAGAGCAACGACACTGAAGATCAGTTTTAGTCCCATGAACAAAAATGACCTGAATCAGCTTCTATCTGGTTTTGATTGTACGGGAGAGTTATACAGCATCAGCAGCTCCGTCGGTTCCATCAGCTCCTTTCTTTCTTATTTTCTTCTCGCTGTTTGTGGGTCTATAACTCTGCATCTTTCATTAAACACCATACACGACTGATCAGAGGTTCATTCATGGATTTGTTATGTCCAGCTCTTATTAACTCGACCAAGCCGATGATGATCTAGAACTCTTAACAACTTTAACATTTCTGACTGATAACATTCACATTAAGAGCTTCATCTAACAAATTTTGAATCATTAGTCAATGAATGGAAATAACAGGAGACCTATCCACTAAACCTGGAATGGACATGGAGAGAACGTGCCTTCGCAGACTTCAACCAGGCACAGAACTGAACCCAAAGTCCTTGAGCCGTGGGACCAACAATCAGCTGCACAATGCATCAGATGGTCGTGGATAAGTGGTTAAGGCTCTGAAACACAAATCAGAAGCTGGTGAAAACTCGCAACACCACGAATCCACAACCACAACATAGCTTTCATCTAATCAGTTTGATGGTAAGTCTCTCTGGATAATGTCGTCTGAGTGATATGTTGAGTCATGCTGGCATCACTGCATTAGCATATTTGCCCGTCTTTATGGGTTTACCCTGGCATTATGAGTTTTTTGAGGCAGGAATTAGCATTACTTGAGTCATGTGGGTCACTTTGGGCTCTTTACGGTGCTCCTCTGATCCTATTTTATGGCTAATTTGTTCAGCTCGTTAAATATTGATCAGTCGCTAGATCTGTGTGGTTGTCTTTGAAATGACTTTCTGCGGTCTGGGAAATGTCCAAGAGCATGCTCATGCACACAGCCTGTATGGCCAAATATTTGTACACCTCAACATAACACAGGGCGATGGGTATTAGTATGGATTTGCTCCTCTGTTGTTGTTGTAAGAGCTACCGGTGCAGTTCATCCCAAAGCTGTTGGTTAGGGTTGAGGTCGAGGTTTGTGCAGACCAGTCTCAGAAACCATTTCATTAAGGATCTCAGTAAAACTGCTTTCACTATGCCATTATATGCTGTAGCACTGAGTTGTGGCTTTAGTGGAACTGGGGAACATTGGCATGGTGACTCTATCACTGACCTGTGCAGGCCCTGTTTCTTCTGGGAGTCTAGAGTCAAGACATAGACCAGGAGTGATCATATCTCGGTTTTGTTGTAATAGTTGGCGAGGTCACAAAGGACCCCAGGGTAACTTCTAAGCAACTGAAGGCCTCTCTCACATTGGCTAATGTTAATGTTCATGAGTCCACCATCAGAAGAACACTGAACAACAATGGTGTGCATGGCAGGGTTACAAGGAGAAAGCCACTGCTCTCCAAAAAGAACATTGCTGCTCGTCTGCAGTTTGCTAAAGATCATGTGGATGGTGGTAGTATCAATGGTTTGGGCCTGCTTTGCTGCAACCGGGCAGGACGGCTTACCATCATTGATGGAATAATGAATTCTGCAAATCAGAGAATTCTAAAGGAAAATGTCAGGACATCTGTCCATGAACTGAATTTCAAGAGAAGGTGGGTCATGCAGCAAGACAACAACCCTAAGCACACAAGCCGTTCTACCAAAGAATGGTTAAAGAAGAATAAAGTTCATGTTTTGGAATGGCCAAGCCAAAGTCCTGATCTTAATCCAATGGAAATGTTGTTGAAGTGAGCAGCTAATGTGAGGAAACCCACCAACATCCCAGAGCTGAAGCTGTTCTGTACGGAGGAATGGGCTAAAATTCCTCCAAGCCGGTGTGCAGGACTGATCAACAGCTACAGGAAACGTTTAGCTGCAGTTATTGCTGCACAGGGGGGTCACAGCAGATACTGAAAGCAAAGGCTCACATACTTTTGCCACTCACTGATATGTAATATTGAATCATTTTCCTCAATCAATAAATAACCAAGTATAATATTTTTGTCTCATTTGTTTAACTGGGTTCTCTTTATCTACTTTTAGGACTTTTTAGGACATCTGATGATGTTTTTGGTCACATTTATGCAGAAATATAGAAAATTCTAAAGGGTTCACAAACCTTCAAGCACCACTGTAACTTTGTAAGTAACCTCAGATTGACCTCGACTGGTCTCAATAACGATTTCCAGGTCCACCTTACCTTGAGACCGAGTCCAAATGAGGTCTAGTTTGTGTGTTATGTTGCCTTTAATGAGTTTCAGACGTTCTGTGAGCTTGTGCTGCGTTATGGCTGAGCTGCTATTGCGTTTAGATGTTTCCATGCTAGATTAAATGTTCCACTTAAATACTAAATAAGGGAGCAAGTCTGTAGTTTAGCGTGTAATAATGTTTATTAGGCAATAAGCTGGACACCAAACTACGCAGACGGCATGTGGTTTTACAGTCCGCGCTGTAATATGAATCTTTCTGGTTAAAAATGTTCTGTGCTGAGCACCACTCGGGGTCAGTGCACCCGTAGACCACAGGGGACGATCTCCCTGTGATGAAGCATGCAACAACCTCGGAATGAACCAGCGAGGCGTCATTAACCTTCAACATTTTACTGCAGAACATCACAACCCACAGAGAGCAGCTTATGGACGGAAGCGCCTCGTTATTAAGCTAAGCTATCACTGTCGCAGCAAAGTGCTCCAAGAAATCAAAAATATTTACACAATCGTTTTTTTAATAATTGCATGGTATGGCATGAGATGTTTCATTCACGAGAATCTCCTGTGAGAACGCAGCACTGTATGAAGAGGAAACACAGATAGTCAACAAACTCAGGCGTCTGACATTTAAATTCCTCCAGATCTTTTGACTCATACATCGATTGCTTTAAGACTACAAGAGAAGCTTGCCTTTCCTTCAATTCTGTTAAAATGGGGTAATGAAATGTTTACCAAGGTGTCCGTACTATAAATCGATCTCGCTGGAGCTCAAGTGAATCTATATTATTGAATCCTGTGATTAAATATCTCGCTGCTGCTGTTTGTTCATTCAATTCGAACTCCTGTTGCATGGCGTGCAAAATCTGCTTTGAAGCCCTGGATACAGAGCTAATGGACTCTCACTGAAGCCAGCCTGTCTCTGGGCGTCTAAGGTGCACGCATTAAAAACAACGTTTCAGCATTTATTTAAGCAATAGAACATCAATGGGAGCATTGTGAGTAACGTCACGGCTGGAAGGCGAGTGCCATAGATAATCACAGCCGTGATGTTATTCATGATAACACATAACCTCGACTGTTCTGTTGCTTTTAAAATGCTTTTTTTAACAACAGCATGAAGACACAAAATCAATTAAATAACCAGTCAGATTGTACTGTGGGAAATAAGTCGCATAATGGACGGTTTGCTTTTTTGTTGAAGCACGGCTTCCCTTTATTCTCAATCAATAAATTATTAATAAAATTTATTTATTCACGCAAACACATAACATATACAAATAAATATAATATACTTAATTCTATACTTAATTTTTAGTGTTAATCTGTTTTTCCTTTAATCTTTGATTATTTGCACTTATTTCAAACTAACTTTACGTGCTAGTGTTATAGGCAACAAACAAAAGGACGTTGATCTTTCCAAGAAGTGCCCCCTAGTGACCATTAGGTGTCAATTACAGCATCCTTGGCGATGTTTTGGTAAATCCAGTGCGGTGCTCCAGGTAGGAAGTCACAACCATCAAATGACCGGCGCTCAGCGCTCCTAGGTATATCTCGGTCAAACCAGCCAGGAATTGTTACCGTATGGACCTACTTTTTGGCAAAAGGTGGAAAAGTTTTATTTATTTTGCTTCTTTATTTTGTTGTAAAAAACATGGATATGAAAGAAAAGATCTGGTGGAATAGAACTGAAAGGCTGGAGAATGATGGTGATAATCCTCACAGTGACTGGATGGAACCGTTTTCTTATTTATCTAAGTGCATTCTAATCTGTTCACGAACACACAAAAACAAACTATAAAAAGCTTCCTGCACTAATTTTCAATCGTATCTTTGTTTTTTTAAGTGGACGATATGAAAAAGACAAGGCGCAATCTTCATGAAACATTAAGAAAAGGGAGACTGGGACAAAAAACAAAAAACCTAGTGCACTTGGTGTGAAGGTCCCACTACGTTAAACATCGCATGCATTTTTGTCCTGCGTGAGCACGCCCTAAGGATCCTAATTCAATGACCAGCCTGTAAAATGAAGCGATCAGAGGAGCCTCTCCTATTTAAAAGAACCAGCCATCCCTGATCTCATTATACAAAGGGTCTTTCATGCTGCGCTTGTGAATCGGTGCAACCGGGAATCTCCTTGTATTTTCAGTATAACAAAAGGTTCCGATGTCCCATAAAGCAGCGTTTTCCCTGTGGTAAGATTTAAGGTTCATCCACAGCTTCTCGTTGGTGGTGTGGCATATAGAAAAGAGAAGATAAAGGCAGTTTCAAACTATATCAAATATCAAAATTCAAAGTTTTTTATAGCATAATATCAACATCAGGACTCGGAGATCTCTGATTCGATCCCGACCTCGGACTCCGCCTGTCTGGAGTCTGCATGCCCTCGCCGTGTCCGTGTGGGTTTACTCCGGGTGCTCCGGTCTCCTCCTACATTCCAAAGACATGAATTGGGTTAATTGGTCACTCTAAACAGGCCTAGTGTGAACGTGTCTGATTAGTATTGATGTAACCTGTAACTCATGTCTTGGTTCTCACAAGGTTCCTTATAATGTTTAAGGAATTTTTCCTTGCCACTGTCGCCAAGGCTTGCTCAATTTGGGACTGGGAATTTGCTCACCCTTTTTTCCTTGGAGCCCCCCTTTTTTGTATGTAAGAAAAGCTCAGTCCATACACTTCATTACAAATCTTTTATGGCAAAAATGAACATTATGGCTTTTTTTTCTTTCGTCTGGGGTTTCTTTTATAGCTTTTCTCTCTCTCCTTTTCTCTTTTGTAGACAGCTAAACAAGCAAGTGTGTTATTTTAATTTTATTTAACATGTGCAAGTTGTATTTTGACAAACTCAGAGCACCTCTGAGCAGACCAGGCCTCACGCACCTCCCGTGATGTTTTGATGCAAACAATAATGGAAATGACACGCATTTGCTACCTTCTGTTCTTTCTTCTTTTCTTGATTCCGCCTTCTCCTCGTGTCAGGGGCGCTTGTTTTGGAGTAGAGCGCATTTTCTGTGACAGAAGGGTAATCGGTGCTCCACTTAAGCTGGCTGCGGCTATTTTCCCGCAGAGTGGAGAAATCGTCTGACGTTGGATGTTTGGACCTTTAAATGGAGCATAATTGCCTAAATGGTGACACAATTACCAGAATAAGATAAGAATTTCAGAGTGATAGAATATTATAGTGTCTGGCAGTGAAAGGCTGGTGTGATCAATAAGTGGTTCATTAGGATCGAAAAAGGGAGACAAAAGTTTTAAAATTACACATTTCCTTCAAAACGTCAGTATTTACACCCTTAGGGTTTCACAGCGATGCCTTCTGCGTTTGACTCTCCTCTCTGGTTACTGTTTGAATTGTGGCATGTTCTCCACAGGTCTGACCGGATTTCCTTCCTAAATATGAACCCCAAATAAGAGCGTGTTGCCCTGTGATGGACTGGCAGTTTGTCCAGGGTTTATTTATGCAGATTGATCTCCATTCTGACCAGAATAAAGCGCTTACTGCCATGTCAATCACGCTTTTCAAGCCAGCTCTGCACTACCACCTCTGGCCAGAGAGGGCAGCGGAGTGCATGCTGGCTTGTCATGCTTGTGGATACTACATATCCCAGAATGCTTTGTGGGCCAATCTGCTCCTAGCTTCTTAAATTGTAGGGAAATGTATAAAGGATGACACTGCTCATTGCTGTACCTTTGTAGAGGGACCTTAAACTGAAGAGAGTTTGATGAGAGTAATGAGATAATAATAAATAGTTTACACAACTTTTACAGGTGCTTTTATTTTAGGGTTGCCAGATCCCACAGATATTAAGCATCCAGGCAGCTGACTGAGCTGAGTGCCAACGGGCTAACCATTTTGTTTTTGTTTTCACTATCAATACTTTATTCGATGAATTATACAAGATATTTAATATTTTATTATAAAATAAGCTTTGTATTCATGTTCCTGCCCAGCTGTAGTACAATGCGAACGTTTTAAGCATGTTTAAGGTCCAATATGCTATGATGCAGCAAACCTAAACTCCTCGGTTTGATACATTAAACTTACGACGGGTTTCCGGAACGTAACCAAATATCAAATATCCTGCAAGGCGACTAGGTTGGCAATATTTGTAAGCAATTTGATAGAAAATAAGCCCTAAGATGCTTCGATTAAGTGTACCTGGCCACTGGCCGCGTGCATGCGCAGACTGAGAAAACCAAAAATCAGAGTACGGGGATACACATGCTGAGGAATCCGATTATTAAGCTAAAATCCAGCTCTTCTTAGCCTGACGTTCTAGACCTTAGTCTGATCTGAGAAATCAGAGTATGCTGCTTACATGGCCACTTGAATAATCAGATGAATGCAGAAATACAATTATCGGATTATTAAGTGCATGGAAACGCACTCAGTGTGGATAAGGTATTATGGTTCGGGTTTTTCCGAAACTGGAGGGCGGCGCTGGCCGAGCCGACATGGTGGCCGAGCGACTATAAATAACGCCCCTTAAGCGCCGGCCGGCGGCACACTACAGCTCATGTACGCTACTTCTCTCGCTGTTTTTGAAGAGTTTTCAGTAGCTATTTTTGGACAGGGCTTAACGGTATGAGTGGTCCTGAAAGAGGATCAGCCGAGTAGAGTTTGGAGACTCGAGGTAATTTTGCCAGGGAATTAGATAGGTAGGGAGAACTTAGCGCTACTGACCTCTCTTTTTCCATTTTTTCTGCTGCGCTCCTCAGCCACCGCTCGCCGCCGCCAATCAGCCGTTATTGTTATCTCCCGACTTGTCCGTGCCTCAGTACACCTTCCTCCCCGTTGGGAGTCCCTCTATTGCCATTATCCGTCCGCATTTCCAGCGCGCACTTATTCCAGCGCGTGCAAGACGCCTCGGAGTCCCGCTCCATCTGCCGAAGCCCGGTGTGCATGCATGCGCCTTCCGACGGGTGCATCGGTTTCTCTCGGGTCTCTCCGGAGATCTCCTTGCTGCTCCTGCGCAGTCCCTCTCAATGCTCGCTGAATAGTGATCTCTTTTTGGTTCGTTTTCTCATTATTTATCTATTCAAACCTATCGTGCCTCGGGCGTTTGTTTAGTTTCATATATTACTTCTGGAATAAATCCTTGTCGGCCGATTTTGTTTGAGCCCGTTCAGTACGGCCCTTCTGTCTGCCCTTACGCTCATAATCAGTTTCTCCCCTCGTTCCTCTCGTGGCCAGTTGGTGTAGTGGTAACTCACTCGTCATCCATACCCGTGACGCTCGGTTCTAATCCCGACCACGGTCACCCCAACGAGTGTGAGTTTCACTTGCCGGCTTCGCCTCCGTTCTCACGTTATATACCAAGGTATATATTTTGTGGGCTTGATATTTATGTATATATTTATATATATATATATATATATAGTGATATATATTTGCATATTTATATTTATCTGCACTTGGGTCCTCCTTCCCCTCTCGACCAGTATCCCGCTAGCTGGTCGAACCCTAACATAAGGTCCTGGTTTTATGGAGGCCAATCCCAGCAGTCGCTGCCCTAAGTCTAATGGAAAGCCTCTCTAACATTGTTTATGTGCCACACATAACAAAAATAAAAAAGCATGTGAATAAAATGACTAATAACAAACCGCAACAACACAACACAAACACACTCACGTGGTCGTGCGCTGACAGTCGTGACGTGTGTATGGAAACATGAAAACACATTCTTACTTTGTCTGAAACCATTTTTTCTCTTATTAATGCAAACGACCTTCGTACTGTAATACAGATTGTGAGTGAGCGCGAGCAAAATGTGTGTGTGTGTGTGTGTGTGTGTGTGTGTGTGTGTGTGTGTGCATGCTTCAGACCTAGCAGTCTCACTGTTCGTGATTGAGCTTGACAGTGAGTTTCATCAATTCCCTCTTATTGACTCCTACACAATCGGCAGTGACTGACAGCCCAGCTGAGGCCCACTTTAGGCCCGTGGCATCACCATAGCGACACTTATGAGCTGCCCGTGTCTCCGCGGTTCATCCTGCTGTCAGGCTGTGTTGACATTAGAGGTAAGGACGGAGAGTCGAGCTGAAACACACCCACGTGAGGCTGACGTTTGGATGAAAGGCGCTTTGCTCTAAAGGTGGGTTCTGCACGAGGGTCGGAACATCGCCTTTTATTGACAAGAGGTGATCGGAGTGAATTAAAACAAGCTGAAGTTAATAACGTTGTGATATTTCAGATATTTGAAACGCATTCTCACAGTTTGGCCCTGTGAAGTACCCGAAACAGTGCCCTGTTACTATTCCCTACATTCTACGTACTATACAGAGTCTATAGGGAACAGAACTGGCTGTGTCTATGTATGTGTTTATTTATGTATGTCCTTATCCCATTCTTATTATTAAAGTCATCCATCTAGTTAACCCATATATTACCTTACCAGATACATTAGCTGTTGTAGTGACACAAGTAACAGCGCAGCCTCTACAAACCCTAACAAAGTGTCATTAAACACACGCGGCATCAGTGTGAGCAGACCCTTAAATAAATCAATGTATGGGAAGCATCTACACCTTGACTTTTTAATCAATACCACATTAAGACCGCTCACAGTTCAAATGACATCGATTCAATCTGTTTATAGTAAACGTGAACAGGATATACAGACCAAAAGTCTGAGGACACCCAATACCAGAACATCTCATCCAAAACCACAGACAGGCTGATGAACCATTCTTCGCATGTCTTCACTGTACTCTATCATACCCACCCCCTGCAAAAGGACATACCTTCATCGCCTCTTCTACCGCTGATCAAGGTGTTGAAATTCAGAACGGCTCTCCTTCAGGTCTTTCCCGCTGGCGTACGATTCAGAGAAATTTCATATCGCTTTGGTCGGGCTAAAACTGAAATGAGTTTGTTTGAAGAGTAAAAATAAAAACAGCAGGCGTGTTGAAAACAAAAGCACGCATTCCAGAAGAGCGATCAGACGCGATGGAGGTCTGGTGGCAGATTTAATCTCGGCTTCAAACGAACAGGTTCGGGCTGCGGAGTCATCATGTTTCCGTGGTTTCTCTCACAAAGTGTTTTCTCATTTCTCTCACAAAAGGGTTCGGATTAAACCAGCACCTGTATTGCTGAGATTCAGATCTGAGGCTCAGTTGGATCGTTCAGTCGCCCATAATTTGTCAGTCGCATGTGCTCATGGTCCAGCGCACAGAGCCCCGTCCATTGCAGCGTTCCATAACCGCGTTCCAAGCCTCATCCAGGATTCAGGATTCAGGATCCAGGATTTACCTAATTTAAAAATTTTATACACTCATTATAATTCATTTTCCTTTTATAATTATAACGTTGCTGCTCTGTTATGGCCGGCACTGTGTGTAGGATTGTGTCTCAATACTTTTGGCCATGTGTGTGTTTGTTGTCCCAATACTTTTGACAACATTCTGAGTTTTTGTCCCAATAATTTTGGCCAGAGCTTATAAAGGAATGTCTTGTCTAGGTTTAACTTTTGGAAAGGTAAAGGGAAACAGAGTTTCCAACAAAAGCCCACATTAATTGTTATTTTTAATTATTTCTATTTATAATTATAACGTTGCTGCTCTGTTATGGTCGGTGTCGTTGCTATGGTTACGTGTGTATGTGGTGGAGCTCATTATGCAGCTCTCACCTGGAGGGATCAGGTGTGGTTCGAGCCAAAGGAACCTTGACCAAGCAGAAGGTTGCCAGGTCTAAAGCTAGCAGATTTGATTCCAATATAAAAGGGCAGAGAGCTTTCCGTCTGAGCCGTCCAATATCTGAGATCAGGATGAGAGTGTGGGCTGTGGTGCGTGAACAAATATAAGAAATCTCCCACTGACACACACACACACACACACACTCGGGTCAATAGAGCTTGTGTTATGTACTGTTGTGCTGCAGGTTCTGCTTCATTAAGAAATAAGTCCATTGATCCGAGTCTCGCCGAGCTGGACGAGAGAAACGAAGAATCTTTGCTCCTCGTGTGTCTCGTTTTAAAATGTAATTAACACCACTCCCAGCATTTCCATTCACTCCACGCTGATTAATGCCTCTGTTTCTTATCTGTAAACAAGTGCGGGCTTCTCCTCCTTTCCACAGTTTCGACACCTCTTATTTCAGAGTCACGACCGGAGGCTTAGGGTTTCATGCGGGCATTATTAAATCCACCAACACAGCTCTCAAATAGAAACTCTTCAAGCAGCTGTCTTTTTCCACAAGGACAGACCTTGAAAAATGAAGATATTCATCCATTTAAGCTTAACAGGGGCACAGGAGTAATTATACATCCAGACATTCTCAAATAATTTCAAATTTCTGCTCACATTGCAAAGTGAAGACGTTAAAAATAAACAAGCTCAACTATAAAGGCATGTAAGTCCCAATACTTTTGGTCACATGTAGAATTGTGCCCCGATACTTTTGGTCATGTGTGTTTGGTCCTCCTAAGGTTTCTTCCTGTAAGGTTTGGGGAGTTTTTCCTTTCCACTGTCGCCTCAGGCTTGCTCAACTAGGGCTTTGATTTAATACATTTGTAAAGCTGCTTTGAGACAATGCTGTGTTGTAAAAAGCGCTATATAAATAAATTTGACTTGACTTGACTTGACAATACTTTTAGTCATGTTTGTGTATGTCTCAATACTTTTGGACACGTGTTTGTTGTCCCAATAATTTTGGCCACATGTGTCCAAAGCTTATAAAGGAATGTCTTGTCTACCTTTTTGAAAGGTAAAGGGAAACAGAATTTCCAACAGTTCACATTAATTATTATTTTTTAATTAGTTTTATTTTTGTTTTTTATTCTCCAATGAGTAGATTAGATACCATTTTTTTATTTTTACAGTGACTTTACATGTAAACTTAATTAATGAACTATTATTTTAATTATTATATACAAAATAAAAAACTATTTTTTTATAAAATGATAAAAAAAACATTAATTAAATGATTTAATTAAATTATAATTAAATTAATAAATTAAAAGATCAAATAAAATAAAAGAAGCAAATAGCAGGGATGTAGCGGTGGATCACGACGCAGAAATGTCACGTCCTAGAAACTGCCGATGTCACATGCGTTCTGCTTATTACGCCATCTAATGCAATTGCATTGTTTGAACATCAGGGTGCAACAGAGCTTACTGTTGTGTACTGTTGTGCTGCAGGTTCAGCTCCATTAAGAAAAAGTTGTTACTGTATAAATCTTGTGTACTGTCAGGGTTTTTTAATTACCATCCAAAAATGTCTTGCAAGAGTAAAAACATTAAAAAAACTGTGTAA
This sequence comes from Ancistrus triradiatus, assembly GCA_025084515.1. Taxonomy (NCBI): domain Eukaryota; kingdom Metazoa; phylum Chordata; class Actinopteri; order Siluriformes; family Loricariidae; genus Ancistrus; species Ancistrus triradiatus. Next base: position 1,703,421 of record JAJAGP010000008.1, on the reverse strand, counting down.
AAATACTATCATGTGGGTTTGTGTCTCAATACTTTTGACCACATGTGAGTTTGTGCCCTAGTACTTTTGGCCATGTGTGTCCCAATACATTTGGCCTCATGTGGGTTTGTGTCCCAATATTCTTGGCCACATGTGTTTGTGTCCCAATACTTTTGACCACATGTGGGTTTGTGTCCCAATACTTTTGCCCACATGTGTTTGTGTCCCAATATTTCCGGCTACATGTGAGTTTGTGCCCCAGTACTTTTAGCCATGTGTGGGTTTGTGTCCCAATACTTTTGCTCACATGTGAATTTGTGTCCCAATACTTTTGGCTGTTTAAAAATACTGTCTGAAAATGAACCTTTTCAGGAAACAGATACAAAACAATTATGATTTAAAAGCTGCGGCATAAATACGCCATGTGCAACGTTTGCTAGATGATCCACTAATGAACTTCGTGAACTTCATGTTGGACCTTGATGACCTGTCTGGATGGTTTCAGTTTGCAGAAATGTGAAGGTAACGTTTGAATTTGTCCGAATCGTTTTTGAAATCCACACGCTGAGAAACTGGGGAAGGTGGGAAGGTCTCCGATCGTGAGCAGCACCACTTAACTTTCTGCATACTTAGCCCTCTGCCCTTTCGAGCGCGTGTTTACCTTTGCATCTGATCCTCTCGCCACATGTGTTCTTATAATAATCTGACGAGCGCGGCGTGTCGCCATAGAAACCGAGAGCTGGTGCGAGCCGCCGGCTGTGTGAGGTCACGGTTTTATAAAGTGCCCCATTATATACACACAGCTCACCTATAAGGCCACTTACAGGGTCGAAAGGAGGATGGGCCGCGCCCGCAGACGGATGAAGTGACCCCTCATTACGGGTCGTACCTCTTATCTCATGTAACAGTGTTGGAGTAAATGGCTCATGGAGCAGCGAGATATAAACATACAGATCCCAAATTAAACCCAAACCTGTTTATGAGTTAGAATCTGAGTTAGAACTCAGACCAGATCAGCGTCAGCACAGCAGGAAGATTCCAGCACAGGAACGTATGAGCACAAAACTAATGAATAAATATAACTCCTGACCTTATTTCCGTTGTTTATCCCTCACCAGCTTTTAGAGTTGGCACTGTGCAGTATTTATGATCTTCATTCTGTAAAATGGGTGAGGCTCCAGGCTTTGTGTTTGACCAAAACTGATAAATAAAAAACTAA
>JAJAGP010000008.1:1597223-1697223 GCA_025084515.1 Ancistrus triradiatus | reverse complement strand
GTCCGTGAGTTTATCTTTGGACGTGATGGCACCATGAAACAGAGTGATGGATCCGGTGGTAAACAATAAACACTGATTATCTACTACTATTACTATTACTATTAATACTCTTAATATTATCAGTACTACTATTACTGCTACTACTGGTTCCGGTATTAATATTACTACTACTGTTACTACTATCACTATTACAATTAATACTATTACTACTGTTACTGCTACTCATACTGTTACTACTATAAATACTACTGCTATTACTAATGTTCCTACTATTATTGCTACTACTAGCATAAATACAAATACTGCTACTACTATAAATACGATTACTACTACGACTATAAATCCAACTACTACTATTACTTCTACTACTGTAACCATTACTACTATTACTACTATAAATACTGCTGCTGCTACTTCTATACATACTTTTACTAATACTACTATGAATCCCACTATTACTATTACTACTATATTACGTTACGAATACTACTATTACTATTATAAATATTATTACTTTTACTACTAATATTACTAATGCTACTATAAATACTATTACTTTTTCACTACTACGTCTCGATGGGTAGCACTGCCACCTCACAGTAAGAAGGTCTTGGGTTCGATCCCAGGTGTTACTACTGGTCCTAGTATTACTATTACTCCTATAACTATTAAAGTTAATTCTATTACTACTGTTACTGCTGCTGATACTACTACTATTAATACGTTTAGTACTTCTGCTAATATCACTACTGTTATTAATACTGCTACTACGACTACTACTGCTACTGGTCATAGTATTACTATTACTACCACTACTATTATTAAAATTAATACTATTACTATTACTACTATTAACGCCACTACTACTACTACTACTACTACAGTTACTAATACTAATATGAACATGACTTCTACTACTATGAATATCTGTAATAGTAATATTTCTATGTCTACTACTATTACTATCATTACTACAACTACTAATATTAATACTTTTATTAATTCTACTATTACTACTATTACTATTAAGACTGACTACTACTACTAGTATTACTACAACTATTATTAATATTTGTACTACTATTGCTATTACTACTGGTACTACAAGTACTATTGCTGAAACTATTACTAGTTCTTCTACTACTACTACTATTACTAACGCTACCACTATTACTACTACTTGCATTACTTTTACTAGTACTAAAACTAATATTAACACCCTTCATACTGTCAATTACAAACACTATGACTACTATTACTAATAGTACTACTAATACTACATACTGTGAAAAATACTGTTGCTACTACTATGACTATTTTAATGCTGTTAATACTACTACTACTATGACAAGTACTATTATTAACACTATTAATACTACTACTGATACTATTGTTATAGTACTACTTCTGCTACTATTATTAATATTATTACTACTACTACAAATACTAATATTAATAATATTATACTATGACTATGGTTACTATTAATACTATTACTACTACTATGACTGCTACTATTAATACTATTGTTATACTCTTACAGCTATGACTATTACTATTACTAATGCTACTATGAATATGACTACTAATACTATTAATACTATTACCTCTGTATCTTTAGACGTTCTCAGTCACCCAGGTCATGGGAGATTGTAGTACTGATGTACTATCACCACTATACTAATAACACTACCACTATTCGTACTATTCCTACTACTACTGATTATCTCAATAGGTCCGGCATAAATCATATAAACACGGCTCTAAATAAGCAGTGCCCTCACACAGAGTCTTTTCTTTAATAAATCTTCTTTAGACCCGCTCTTGACCTGCACTGCATACCAAACATTGTGTAGAAGAAGAGAAGAGAGTAAAGGAAGCTTGTACTCACTAATAATTAAAGCAGCACTGTTCGGGGAGATGTAAGTTCTGCTGTCTCAGTTTCACCACATAATTTATTTTGGAAGTGAGAGACCTGGGTGCTGTATCAGTAATAACACTACCTTAGGGGATGGAATTAAAAAAAAACATGGTGAGTGGTGATGGTGACGCCTGATATAGTCAGCCAAAGGAGCGGATGGTGGATGGCAAATGGCTTTATTTATTCCCACACGCACTATTCATATAGCGGGGGCCAAACTTCTGCACAGGACTCGGGGAGGTTCTGCTGGAGATCTATGAGGAGCTTATTTGAAACCTTTATTAAAAGATAATTAATAAAGTAAAATACATGACGAAGCTCTGATTGCTCAGTGGTAAAGAGCCAGCTGCTGCAGAAGACAGAATTGAAGCGATAGAAAGTGAATGAAAGGGAAAAATAAAATAACAGAAAAAAACAAAACAAAAAACTAACTATCTAAATAAAGAATTAATTAATTTAAATTCAATTAATTACAATAATTTTAATTATATTTTTTGCCCATTTTTTAATTTTTATTTTCCATTGTGTTTTTTAGTCTTTGTTTTCTATTGTGTATCTTATTTTTAAAATTTTCTATTGTGTTTCTTAGGTTTTATTTTGTATTGTGTTTCTTAGTTTTTATTTATTTTATATTGTGATTCATATTTTTTTTATTTTCTATTGTGGTTCTTAATAAAATTTTCTACCTGTTTCTTAATTATTATTTTCTATTGTGGTTCTTAATTTTAGTTTCTATTGTGTTTTTTACTTTTATTTTCTATTGTGTTTCTTATTTTTTATCTTCTATTGTAGTTCTTAATCTGATTTTCTATTGTGGTTCTTAATTTTATTTCATATTTCATTTAATTTTAAATAAATTTAAAAAAGAAAATAAATAAATAAATGTAATTACAATAAAAAATAAAATAAAACAAACTAAATCTTCTACATTTCCTATGATCTGATACAGTATCTTCAAGGATTCCTTCAAAATGATAAATAAATAAATTAAATTAAATTAAAATCACAAAAAAAAGTCCTTTATTCTCATTTCTCCAGATGGACTAATAAAAATTAAACAAAAGTATAAAATACTAATAGGTCAAATTATTTGTATTCAGTTTTTAATAAAAAAAAATAAAAATAGATCAACATGTTGTGCATTCTGGTGTCCCCAAAGACTGCCCAACATAAACCATAAACGAATAAATAAATAAAATTGACTGGGTGCAGGCAGAGGTCCACCCTGGACAGTCCAGCTCCGGGCTCCCTAAACACCACGCACCCTCTTAGGAACTTACCACCGGGCCACCCGAGCTGCTAAATAAAAAATACGAACTTTAATTACTAAGCTTTCAGTGACTGAGTTTAATGCCTATATTCCGTTAAATAAAGACAGAAGTTTAATGATAAGCAACAAACACACGAGTGAAGTCGGGTGTAAAACGTGTATATTTTATAATAATAGGCCCCTTATACAGGATCATCCCCGGAGCCCAGGTGAGTTTTTGCTGCAATGTGGCTTAAATGAGGTCTTTGTGTTCAAATGGATGTAATGGATTTAATGGTCTGAGTTTCACACTGCAGCGACGTGAGCGACTATTGTTGTCCTAAATCACCAGCCAGGAGAGAACCGAGCTGTGCCGGGCTTCCATTAATCACAGCCTCTAAGTCGGAGGGAGGGTTGATTAAAAACCAGCTCAGTGAGAGCGCCCATTCTGTACCAACCACCAGACGCCAGGAAAGACCCTCTGCCTTCTCCTGCACCAGCCTTTACAGTTGGCACAGCAGTAACTTGTCTTTGATCAGCATTATTTTAGCTTAATTTAATATCTTAAGTTTAATTTTAGCTTAATTTTTTGTGGTTTGTAATTTTATTCCTGGGGTGGTTCTTAATTTTGATTTATTTGGTGTTTCCTAATTTGTGTTTTATATTGTTGTTCTTAATTTTTATTTTCTATTGTGGTTCTTAATTTTGGTTTCTATTGTAGTTCTTACTTTTATTTTATATTGTTGTCTAATGTGTTTTTTTATTTTTATTTTCTGTGATGTTTCTTCATTTTTGTTTTCTGTTGTGTTGCTTAATTTTGTTTTCTTTTATGCTTCTTAATTTAATTTTTTATTGTATTTCTTAGGTTTTGTTTTCCATTGTGTTTCGTAAATTTTACTTTCCATCGTGGCCCTTAATTTTTCTTTATAATGTGTTTTTTATTTTTGTTTTCTATGGTGTTTCTTAATTTTTATTTCTGTTGTGTTTCTTAATATTTCATGTGTTTCTTAATTATTTTCTGTTGTGTTTCTTAAATTTTGCTTTCTACTCTGCTTCTTATTTTTCTTTTCTATTTATTCTTTATTATTGCAAAGGAGTAGCTTGTCTTTGTGTCAGTTCCAAAGTCCTACAGTGGCTGCTTTACACCAATGCAGCAGAGCCTGTCACAGAGCTCCTGTTTCTGACCCGTAGTCCACAGCTATGGTAATTAAATGACTGCAGTCTCACTGTGTTGCTTAAAATGCCATAAAATGTACAATGTGTGTATTATTATGCTTCAATGTGCTTCAGTCTATGCATCATGTTCCTTTTAAATCTCCATCCTGCCACAGAATGAGCTCAAACAGAAGGATTTGATGGATGTTCATAAGAATAATGGAAAAAGGTCAACAAATTGCCGTACGAAATGTCAGCTGTAAACAACGTTACCGCGGCTAGACAGTAAAAGCTAACTCCTAATCCAGTCCATTTGGCCCTTAATTAGCATAAAGTAATAAAAATGGCTCTCTCTCTGCGGGCAGCCGCTAATGAGTCTAAGTTAAATAGAAATGCCAAACCGCTGAGTTAACATGCTTGGTATGTTTATGCTAAAATAACTGGAGCTAATGGGACGAGAGTGAGCTCTGTTTGTTAGGTAAGAATGCTGCTTTAAATCACAGCTGTTTAACATAAAATGGTACATTTCATCAAACCAACAAAACATCTGCTGTTAGGTCTGTGGAGGGCAGCGCCATTGGGGACAGAGGAAACTCTACAGTGGGACGAAACCAAACAAAAGCAAAGCATCTCATGTTATCCTGGTCAGGGTGGCAGAGTTCACTGGGCACAGGCCGGGTGCACCCCGGGCAGCACCCCAGTCCATCACAGTGCCAATAAGAAACACAATAAAGTACACAGCACCTGGGATTCAAACCCAGGCCTTTAGGAACTGCCATTTGTAGAAACTGGCTCTTAGTATTGAGTCACTTTGATTTCTATTGTGTTTTTTATTTTTATTTTCTATTGTGGTTCTTAATTTTAGTTCCTATTGTGTTTGTTACTTTTATTTTATATTGTGTTTCTTACCTTTTATTTTCTATTGTAGTTCTTAAACTGATTTTCTATTGTGGTTCTTAATTTTATTTCATATTTTCAGTTTTTAATTACATTTAATTACATTTTCTACCTGTTTCTATTTTTATTTTATTTTTTTATTCTTAGTTTTTATTTTTTATTACGATTCATAATTTATATTTTCTATTGCAGTTCTTAATTTTAGTTTCTATTATGTTTCTAAGTTTTTGTTTTCTATTGTGTTTCTTAGTTTTTATTTTCTATTGTGTTTCTTAGTTTTTATTTCTATTTTAGTTCTTAATTTTATTTTCTATTGTGATTCTTAATTTAATTTTCTACCAATTTCTTCATTTTTATTTTCTATTGTATTTATTAGTTTTTATTTTCTATTGTGGTTCTAAATAAATTTTTATTTTCTATTATGTCTTTTAATTTTTATTTTTTATTTCTGGTTCTTAATTAAAATTTTGTATTGTGTTTCATATTTTTTTAAATTTTGTATTGTGTCTCTTAATTTTTACTTTCTATTGTGGTTCTTAATTTAATTTTGTACATCTTTCTTAATTTTGTTTTCTATTGTGTTTCTTAATTTTGTTTTCCATTGTAGTTTTTAATTTTATTTTCTGTTGTGGTTTTTAATTACTTTCTCTACTTGTTTCTTATTTTTTTATTTTTTAGTTTCTTAATTTATATTTTCCATTGTTTTTCTTAAGTTTTATTTTCCTTTGTGGTTCTTACTTTTGTTTTTTATGGTGCTCCTTATTTTTATTTTCAATTAATTCTTTATTCTATCAATACTACTACTATTATTTAATAATAATAATAATAATAATAATAATAATAATAATAATAATAATAGCTTTTTGTATGTCTTGTCTAAATATTTATTGTATTCCATTGGTATGTTTTACCTATCTCATCTCACCTGTATCTCTTGGCTTTTGTGTACATTAACATAGTCTCTCTCTCTCTCTCTCTCTCTCTCTCTCTCTCTCTCTCTCTCTCTCTCTCTCTCTCTTTTTGGCTTCCTTTACTCTTGGTTTGATTCATTGGTTCTGAGCTCGGACTGTCCCTCGACCCTGTAGCTCTTTTATCCCCTAATAAATCACTCGCCCTGCCTCAGAGTGTTACAAACATGAAGCAAACACACATGGAACCACAGCAGGCCTGTTGTTGCAGCACAGGAGTGAGCCCAACCCCAAATTAATACCCATTATTTTTTATCTCATATGGGTGTCCACAAAAGCTCATGAAGGCGTCCCTACTCTACGTACAAAAACAAAAACAACCAAACGCTTGTGCCATGCCAAAATGAACTCCACAATCTTTCGTTTCTAAATGGACCCCGGCGCTGGTGGAGGCCGTGGCAGGTTTGCTGCTCTGATTAAAGTAGCAGCCGATGGTTACCTGACAGCCGACCGTGTCCCTGGTCCAGGAACCGGTGCTGGTGTTTGATTTGTATGAGTCTCACTCTCCGTGTTTTAAATGTGATTAGATCCGCTCTCACCGAGCGATGTTAATAGAATGTCAAACAGGAGCTGCTGCTGCTGCTCCCTGATGTAGCTCGGCTGTCTCCTCCCTCCTGGCTGTTACTTTGTCATGTTCCCTCTGCGACGGCCTCTTTGACGAGAAGCTTCCCCGTGCTCGTGCGAGTCGCAGAGAGGGTTTGACTTCAAACTGCAACGTGTCTGGAGAGCCGGCGGCAGTCATGGCGTGGTTTTCTCGCTTTAGCGTGTTCTCTCGACCATAGAAGAGCAGCACGCGCTGGAAAGGTCCTTAACGTTTGTCACACTACACTCTGAAAATGAAAATAGACTACATTGAACTTTAAACTATGTTTTTTTCTCTAAAAGCTCTGAAAACTCCCTGATTTGCTTTCTTTAATTTCTGCTCTTAAGTATTGGAGATGTCTTTTTCAAATCGTTAACTTAAAAAAAACTAAGACGAGTGAAGATGAGTGCAGGAAGCTTTTTATAGTTTGTGTTTTTTCTTAGATAAATAATCAAATGGCTCCATCCGGTCCCTGTGAGCTTTATCTCCATCATCCTCCAGCCTTTCAGTTCTATCCCACCAGATCTTTTCTTTAATATCCATGTTTTAGAGGCAGCCTGTTGCTCATCCTATAAGCTCTCGATGAGCTATTCTGCCCGGCAACCGAGCTCTGATTGGTCAGCTTGATTTTAATGCAGAAATTAAAACTGGCCCCGATTAAACACCACGGTCCATCAGTTTTGGACTCGGTGCGAAGGACGACCTTAATATCCATGTGCTCTTTTTCAAAACTTGATGTTCATTTTTTTTGCCTTTACTTGTTGCTCCAGGTAGTCCCACGGATTTTCAAGAGGAGTCACATGTGGGGATTTTGCAGGCCAGTCCAGATGTGTGACTGCTCCTGAACATTCATCATGCCAATCACCATGATGCCGTGCCCTGTGAACACTAGAATTATCATCTTGGAATACCGGGATAGGGATGTTATGGTCCAGTAAGACAATAAACAAAAGTCAAAACCTGGATGATCCAGAAGCTCAGTGTAAGCATTGTAGATTGAATGTACTGTCACTTCAACTAAAGGACCCATTTCTTTGTAATTAAAACCCCTCCAGAACATCACAGAACTTCTTCCAGCTCAAACCACAGGTTGCACGCAGTCCCCATTGAAGGCCCCATTGAAGGCTCCCTGAGGTTCATCATGCACATGCAGGCAGAAACAAGCTTCATCTTATATTGTATGTAAGACAGACTTTGATTTCCTAATAGAATTGTTATGACATTAAAGCGAACGCTCCTATCTCTGTGCCCTTCACTAGTCAGGACAGATTTTCTCTTTGTCCGTTTGGGGATTAAATCCAGCCCAGGTGCATCTGGCCATGCCTTAAATAAAAAACTGCTATAATCCAATCTAACCTGAGATTGAGGACCTCCATACATGCACCATGTGTGCTCTTGCTTAGAGACTTTTGATTCTTTGGAATACAGCAGGATTTAGACTGAACCTCATGATCCTCTAAGATCTTTCCATGAATTTAAAAGCTGCGCATTTAGTTATTTTTGGATGGGTACTTAAATCTGTATTACCCTCATATGGTGGCTGTTTTGGGTTGCCAGGTCTATAGAAGCAACGACTCTCATGGATGTTATGGGAGGTGATAATGATAAGATTCCCTTTACCATGAACTTAGGCGTCCAAACCTATAAAACCATAATTATATTATTGATCCTCTACCAGACTTTACAGTTGGCACCATGGTCCCCCAGACTGCCTTCATTCCTCAATGCATAATGGAATCTGATCACTGAACATCAGCAGCTTCTTTGTTTGATAAGGACTGTACACTTGTGGGTTGCTGAAGCTGGTCCCTTAAATACTTGATGGTCGATAAATCTGGCAACCGGGCAGGCCGAGGAAGTGTTGCAATCTGGTGAAGACATTCCTGGGAAACCCTTGCTGTGTGATTGAGTATTATCCTGCCAGTTGGAAGCTCTGCAATGAGAGGCAACACATGTGGTCGCTGATCTGTTAGTGTGCCTCGTGTCACTACTAGGGGTGACCGACTGCCGATGGCTCACCACACCGGCAGCTGGGGCAGCGTGTTGCTCCACAGCAAAGACAGGATCAAAGCGCTCACCACGAGGCCTCCATACTCAAACCCAACCGTTGTCGGATCCCAAACAGAACCTGGATTCATCGCTATACGATACGGCTCCATCCGTAGCAGACCAGCTTTCTCATCCCAGGCTTTGGCACTGGCAATGGCACTTATTGGGGCAGATGGCTGAGATTTTGGTGCCAGTCTGAACTGAGATGCACACCCAGGCAAATGGACACCAATGTTTCAAGCACATGCCTGATTTTATGGAGCTACTGCACCTGAAGTATTCGGAAGCACTAATTGAAAGGGTCGTTCACATACATTTGGACGTGCATTTGACAGATAACTTGAACACACACATTCCCAGAGCGGAGCTCATTAATAATCGCCGGATTTATTGCATCGGTTGCTGAAAGCGTCCTCGTATGATTACAGGCCATCAAAGTTAATCGAGTTTAAACACAGAGAGGCTCACTTCCATCCTTCTGTGTCTATATTCAGATGAACTCTGTCCAAACAGACGGATGCTTGTCTCCTTTTGTATTTACTTCCAGAGTCCGTTCCGCTGAGGATATACACGGCAAATATTTGCCGCCTCTGATAAGGCTGAGTTACTCGGATTGTATCCTTCATGAGTCAATGAAGAAAGAACACAAGACAAGGCTTTGATTAAGGAGCAAGCAGAAAGTGGCGGAAGTGGGATTTGAACCCTGGACCTCCTGGTCCATACCCACTGTGCCTCAATGTGTTCACACGTTCATACAGAGGTGGTAAGTAAGTACAAGTTACAAGTTCGTGAAACTGATGGACCAAGACGCTGCTTAAAATGTTTAATCAGAACCTGTTCTAATTTCTGCTTTAAAATCAGGCTGACCAATCAGAGCTCGGTCGCCGGGCAGAACAGCTCATCAAGAGCTTATAGGACGAGCAACAGGATGCCTCTAAAAACATGGATATTAAAGAAAAGATCTGGTGGAATAGAACTGAAAGGCTGGAGAATGATGGTGATATACCTCGATTAAAAAAATCACATATGTTTTTTCGTGTGTGAATAGGCCTTTACTCACTACATTTCAAAAGAAAAATCGATTTTATGTATGCATTTATTGTCCTTTATTATTTAGACAACCCTAGTCAATGACTCCTAGGCATAAACGATGCAGTCACAGTGGTTCCGCCTGTTGCTGCACTTCATGATTTTGGAGGCGCTTTTGAGAAGCAGGAACAAATCCACAGGCATTTATATGAAATATATGAGTGATAGAAAGCTTAGAATTTATTTCTAACCCGTTTAACGTTCAACATAATGCACTCTGCTCTCAAAAATAACTGTACACACTTTACACTGTTGATATTAGTCAGACACTACAGGTCTCCCTGGAATGCTAAATTCTATTTCTGTTTATTTTTAAAGCTATGTAATATTTTAAAAGTGTTGCATAAGTATTTTAAACTAAGTAGTGGAGTGGAGTTTAAAAGAAGAACTGGTGTAAAAAATCGTTGAAGCTGCAGTTTTGGACTAATATGCAGTGAGAGTGTTTCAGAGAGTCGATGACAATTATAGTTTGGGTTATAGATCAGGATTTACTGCAATACTGAATCTTACCATGAAAGATTTTCTTTAAGATTTATTAAAGAAAATCCAAAGTATTTTGTATATCTTATTTCTTCGTGTCTGAAAATGTTTTATTCATTTTTGCAGCTGATTCATGTCGAGTTAGTAGGCTTTTATAGAAATACTTTTATCGTTTTACTTTAAGTACATTTAGTAGCGTGTACTTTTATACTTCTTCTTTCGGAAAATATATCGACTTCAACTTTTACCCGAGTATTTTTATCAGATTCGTAGTACTGTTACGTAAGTAAAGAACTTGTGTACTTCTGTTTTTATATAAGGCTATTGACAACAGAAGCAAGACCAGTTCCATACGACTTTGAAGCCGGCGCATGGAGAGAACATGCAAACTCCTCACAGGCAGAGTCCAGGGTCAGGATTAAACCAGGGATCCCTGCATCTGTAAGGCGACAGTAGTGCGACTGTGTTAGAGTCTTACATTCATTTATGTTCGCTTCTTTGCAATCCCAGAGGCTCAGAATGCTTGTGCGAACAAAAAAATCGAACCCTAACCCTTTAGCCTTCCTTCTGGAGCTTAATTAGAGGAGTTTTTGTCTGCCTTGGTTTTCTCGGCTACCTGAGCACGCAGGGCTGCAACAATAAAAACCACCTTGAGCAAGAGCGGAAAACTTTGTGGAAGTTTGGGCCGAACTTTGTCTTTAACATTAGCGCTTCCTAATTAGACGAAACGTTCGGGTAAAGAGGAGAGCAAAGCTATTAAAAATAGAGAAGAGTTAATTACAGCTAGGAGCAGGAATCCATTAACAATCTGCCTGCTCCGGAAACCAGTACTGATGAAGGTAGACTGCTTTGCTTCCTATTAATAATAATAATAACACCAATAATCAGGCTTTTACTTATTTATTTATTTCTTTCTCACATTTTAATCCCACGGTTTCATCGTTAGGGTCAGATGAGATGCCAGTCCTGACAAGGCTGGGTAGGGCACCAGTGCCACGGTGCTGAGGTCTCAGTGTGGAGTTTGCATGTTCTCCCTGTGTCTGCACGGGCTTCCTTCAGCTGCTCACGTTTTCATTTCAAACACGTGTGTTAGGTCAACTGGCGTCTCTCAGTGTAGCAAAACATCTGGAGAAACACTTTGTGAGCAATTCATTTTCAGAGCTCCTGACTCTCGAGTGTAAGCACAACACTGTGAGGGATCAGAGAATTTATCAAGCTCTGTAAAATGTCTTCGAAACGTCCGTGCCCTGCCATGAGAGGCAACATGCGGCCGCAGGATGTCCTGCACAGATCGCTGAGTTGTTAGTGTCCCTCGTATCACTACTAGGGGTGACAACAAATTTCCTTCTGCTAAGTACCTGGAAATGGTTCGGGCAGAGACAGGGGTGTCTGGATGGTGGATAACGAAACTCTAGGAGCTGCTCGTGCTTGTCGGCGGATCAAACGATCCTCTCTGCTGGGGGTCTGTCTGGGCCATCCGGAGTCTGTTCACTGTGTGTGTGTGCCCCCATAAAACCACTGCCCCCAACACCACTGCCCCCAACAGCGAGGGCAGAACGGCCCAGATGGAGGACAAATCATCAAAGGACCATCCTGCTTCTCTCAAAGTGGCAAGAGGTACACTACCCAAAAGTAGCCACTGAGAGCCTTTTTATAGGGCAGCGCTATAGGGGATGCACTTTTACACCCTCTTGGGCAAGATCCAGTGTCTAATCAGACCACACCTGTAATCAATCACATATTGAGACAGAACTGCATGAGTTTTGCAGCAATCCTACATTTGTGGTTTTTTTTGTCAATTTCTAGCTTTCCTTGTCAGCTCTTTTGTTATTTTTACTTATTTGTTACGTTTCTTATGCTTTATAAATGGTAAATCTTCCTTTTGGATCATTATAGTGACAAAGGTCTGGGAGCATCAGGAATCAGGCACGTACACGACCAACTTTCCAAATCCTGTTCACTCATGAATTGCCGAAAATATAAATCCGCCTTTTGTTTTTCCACAGCAGAACAAGAAGCTCTTATGAAACCTCGTTTATGAAAAAGTAATAAAGCAGGCACAGAAATGGAAGTGCCCACGGAGTCAATGTTTTTACATTCTAATGTACTGCTGCATATTTATCTCGTACTGAGATTTTACTAAACAGAGGTGAGAGATTTTAGGATTTAGCCCGCGTTGTTCATTACCATACATATTGTCAATCTAGGTGGAACTCCAGGGAATCTCTTGATTTGCAAAACCAGCGTTTCGGACCCATATTAAACGCTTGAACCGAGGACCGGCCTCATTGTTTAGATAACAGAACGAAAGCTGTGGTTCTGTAAAAAAGAATTGTGAATAATAATGAATAGTGAAGTTGCTTTGCAAAGTTGGTGGATGGAGTTACATCTCTGGATGGAGTTGCTTCTCCGCATTTCACCTGGTGAGAATCCTAACAGGTGTTTGAGCAGAACACAGTCCCTTGATGGCTGTTATGACACCTCCGGATACTGACTGATGAGCGTTTAGTCGAGCCTCAGACCTCACCCGTCCTCGGCTCTTTGCTTTGCTGTGCTTTGCTCCTCAGATGCCCCTGACAGGCCTTGTTTCCTCTCCATCAAATTTCTATCTGAGAGTTCAGATGACAGCTCGCCCCAGGCCGCCTTTTTCAGCTCATCAGTCGTTCAGCCTCCGGTCTTTAGCGCTAATTAATGACTAAAGGCTTAAATAATGCATCACAGATCGGAGTGACGAGGTTTAAGGCGTCGAGGTGCCGGTGGGGGATTTACACCAACATAAAGAGCGGGTCATTATTCATTCATCGAGCTGCCAATTCATTTAGGATTTACTGTAACAAAAAGAAATCAATGTGATATGCTAATCAAACCCTGACGGGTCGTTAAAATTCAAAGGCTTGACCCGGTGAATATAAATGCTGTTAATATACTGGAATCGTCCCTGACCTTTAATCTATGATTCATGAGCTGGATCTTCATCCGTCCGCTCATCCTTAGTAACGTCTTAATCCTGGTCAGGCTCTTAAATCCTCGATTCCTCACGTACATGAGCTCAATGCCGGCTTTGTTCGTGCCATATTCTGCCCACAATGTAGGACTTTAAACGACCTGCTGAAACAGATTCCAAATATATAACCCTATTTCTCTTGGTCTGAGTCGCCAAGAGTGTGTAAAAAGACATAAGATGTAAGAGTGCCCCCATCACAAGGCAACACCCCTTTCATCGTGTCATCATGCACAACCAATCAGGACTGGCTATGACTTCCAACCTGGGCTGCATTTCCCAAAAGCATAGTTCCTAACTACCCTAGCAACTCACAGTGGTGTGAAACTCAGGTTTTGCAACTATGGTTTATCACACCTGAGGTCACTGTCTCTAGCCACACCCAGGCCTGATTATTACCACACCTGTTCTCACTGAAATAGGACCTGCCTGACAAAGTTAAGTACAAGCAAAGATCCTTAAAAGCTACACATCATGCCGAGATCCAAAGGAATTCAGGAACAATTGAGAAAGAAAGAAAGTAACTGAGATCTGTCAGTCTGGAAAGGGTTATAAAGCCATTTCTAAAGCTTTGGGACTCCAGCGAACCACAGTGAGAGTCATTATCCACAAATGGTGAAGACATGGAACAGTGGTGAACCTTCCCAGGAGTGGCCGCCTGACCAAAATTACCCCAAGAGCGCAGCGATGACTCATCCAAGAGGTCACAAAAGACCCCACAACAACATCCAAAGAACTGCAGGCCTCACTTGCCTCAGTTAAGGTCAGTGTTCATGCCTCCACCATAAGAAAGGGCAAAAATGGCCTGCATGGCAGAGTTCAAAAACTAAAACCACTGCTTAGCAAAAAGAACATTAAAGCTCGTCTCAATTTTTCCAGAACACATCCTGATGATCCCCAAGACTTTTGGGAAAACGTTCTGTGGACTGACGAGACAAAAGTTGAACTCTTTGGAAGCATAGATATCCTAAATAATAATAATAATAGCCTAAATAATTCATTAATAACATTACTTCAGTCACACTTCTCCTTTTTTGGCCTGATATTACAAAGTTTGTGAGTTGCTTCCTAGTTTCCTGCTGTTAAAATCAGACAGAACATGTCTGGAAACACTGCAGGTTCAATCTCCTCGGGTACGAACAAGGTACGCCATTCTCCAGAGTTTAATCCTTCCCAAAATTTGCACCCAGTGGTTTCAGAATCTGCTCGAACCCTCACCAGGATAAAGCACGTACTCTAGGAGTCCTTAATGAGCCAGTTCAGCCTGACGTGTCATGAAGCTCAAGAAAGAAAAAGCTGTGTTATTTAACTCCAGAGCTCATCCTTATGACAGCTGACATCTTTTGAAACAGACAGGTTGGAAGCCAGTCATCCAGGTCACACACACACACACACACACACACACATCCATCTGCTCCTTACTGAGTGGTTGTAGTAGAGACAGGGCCAGCGAAGGGGCTGTGAGGTGCTAACAAGGCGCTAATAAGGTGCTAACACGGTGTGACATGACCAGGTTCGGTTCCTGTCAGTATTTGGGAGGTGAGCAGGACACGCTGAGTTCAGAACATGAGATTCCTGACACAAATCAGACAGTTTTTCTCTTCAGGCTTGAAAGGACACCGGTTGTAAGTGTCACCGAAGTGTAAAAGTCCTTATCAGAGGATAACGTTAGCCAGAATTATGGTACAACGGATAACACAAGAGTTTCCTGGCACTTGCATATGCCATGTCAGACCTGACTGCTGGGCCTTCACAAGTTTTTTATCTAAACGCTCTGAAAACTCCCTGTCCGCTTTTGCTTTCTTTATTTTCCCTTCTCTTAAGGTGTTGGAGATTTCGCCGTGTCTTTTTCACATCAAAGACACGAGAGAAGATTGGTGCAGGAACCTTTTTGTTTTCTGTGGGCATGGACAAATTAGAAAGCACCCCATTAGGGTTAAATAGCTGGGACTCTCCATCAGCAGTTCCAGAACTGAAGAAGCCTTTCGGATGAGAGGTGAAACATCTTCAAGAACAAAACCAAAAACAAACAACGCCGGTCGTTGTTGTGTTGCAAAAATGAAACAAACCCTGTGTGTGTGTGTATCTGATTTATGTGAGCTCCATTCTTCTGGGCCGCTGCAGGAGCAGTTTGCACACCCGTACCCCATCCATCATGAGCCGAACACACCAAAGGAATGCAAAAAGGCTCGGCCCTGGGGGATGTGTAGAGCATTATTACATTAAATATACATCGCCCCAGAGCGCTTCCTTCACTCGTACGACGAGCGGAATTAGTCTCGATATCCGCGCGATGAGGGCTATAAAAGAATTTTTACACGTCACCATTAAAATAAGATCCGTTCGAGGTGTACTGCACAGATTAAAAGTTAAAAAATGAATCATCATCGCCCTGGATTAGACATCGAGGTTAAAAAGAGAGACATATAGAAGCCGTGAATAAAGCCGAGGGCTCTTCACATTCCATATCGACGTCCGCTCAGCCCCACTTGGTTTTCTCACAGTAATTAGATTAAAACGTGAACGAGCCTCGATGGATAATTAATGTGTGAAAGTCGAGTCGTGACTGTTTTATTTACAGCGTTCAGACTTTTAAAACGTGGCATAAAAGCAATCTGTGGTAACCCAGCTCATCTTCGTCAGGTGGGACACCCTGGACAGGGCGTTGGTCCATCGCAGGTGTTGCCAGATGTGAGCACAGTGTCTTCATTAATCAATCAACAAATCAATCAATCAAGATTTTTTGTGTAGCGCCTCCCACATTTGAAAAGGAAAGCGTTAGGTCAGTCGGCATCTCTAAATTGTCCCAGTGTGTGTGTGTGTGTGTGTGTGTGTGTGTGTGTGTGTGTGGCATGTGCACTGTGATGGACTGGCACTCTAAACCCGCCATGAATTGGATTAAGAAAGCATAAAACGTGCGTGAGTGGGAAAATTAAATTAAATTTAATTTAATTTAATTATATTAAATTAAATTAATATATAACATAAATAAAATAGATTTTTATTTGTAAAATTAAAAAATATTTGGTATTAAAATTTTAATAAAATAAAATAAATAATCTACATTTCCTCTGATACAGTATCTTCAAAGATTCCGCCCAAATGCTAAATAAATAAAGAAATAAATAAAAGTAAATTAAAATTACAAAGAAATAGACATCCTTCATTCTCATTTCTCCAAATCAACTGATAAAAACTAAACAAAATTATAAAAACTAATAGGAAAAAAAAAATACTTGTATTCAGTTTTTCATAACATTTTTTAAAGCAAAGCAGAGATTCCAGAAGCAAGAACCCCATTTGAGCAATTTCATAAAACAAAGAATGGCAAAAATTAAACATTAAAAAAAAATATATATATTTTTTTTATTTATATATATATATATATATATATATATATATATATATATATATATATATATATATATAGACTTAGTTTTTGTCATCTGCATTTGCAACATACTGGATATTTTCCAATATGATTTTTATTATTTTGCTTTTGTGGATTGTATTATTTTGTGTGAAAACATACTGTATGTAGTCAGAGTGTGTATTTAGTCTAGTTTAAAAATAAATTAATAATACATTAATAATGCTCAGTTTTTCATTCCTAGGTACAATGGGTGCCTGAGATCGCTAAGGAAACTTTTATTTTGCATTTTTCTTGAATTTATGACATTGTTTTGAAAAGTGAAGTTTACTCATATCCAGAATGTGTTAGTATTTGGTCCAGAATTGTAGAATCATTTCAGAGTACATATTAATTAACACAAGCACACACGATGGAGTAATTTAGCTCATTTTGTCCATTTATAGCACTCACCTCCAGGGTCTGCCACTCCCCCTTCCGTCTGATATCTGACTGGCAACCTGGACGCCAAGACAAATTTCCTAAACTGCTCTTCTGGAGGTTATAAGAAGTCCCCAAATCACCCAAAATGCAGATTAACGTCAAAATTATAAAAGGCTAAAGTAAGAGGCAGATGGTTAAGGGAAATTAGCATTTAGTGGTGCAAATGGCATAGCTTTAAAAATATTATCGCCCAAATGAGCCCCACATCGTTCCTACCTCATGATTTTATACCTCGTCGTTGTCAGCTTGGCAGATGGTACAATACGACACATATGGCCTTATAGGAGGCATGGACCAGCAGCATTTTACACCGGGAAAGGAATTACTGTAGCTCTGGCAAATCACAATCACCTGGAAACGATTTCTACACTAAAATTTACACAAAAATTTCCAGGTATGTGTCCTATTTGTAGTTTTAGGGCTCTGAAATGTAATGATCAGTCAGTTTGTCACAGGGCATCACCCTGGCATCATTTTGGAGGGTAGACAACCCAATAGAACTCGGAAAGATCATGCCAAACTCAAGACAGGCACTGCAGTACCCGGCTGGTAAATCAGATGAAGGCGCTGTTTAAATAATGCAGTGACCAAGCGGACGGCCGGATCTGTTTGTTCGCCCTTAGAGCAGTCGTGCGTAAAATGAATGCAGAATCGATCAGTATGCGGAGGATTGAGATGCTCGTGCACAACGGGGAATAACAAAACGTGCAAATGGTAAAACAGGCTTTGTTTCCACTGCTGCTGTGTGGCATTAGTGCCCAGGAATACCACTTCGGTTGGCAAGCGAAAACAAGAGACAACAAGGAACAGCCAGGATTTCCCAATGACACAACAAAAGCCTCGGTGTGTTGGCAAATAAAACATTTAACTCTTTAGTCAAGAGCTTCAGCAGGTAAAGGTTAAGCATCTCACTCAAGAGCCCTACAGGGGCAGTTTTGCAGAGCCTGGATCCTTACACATTGAGCCACCATTGGCAAAGTGCCCATCTATGGTGATTATTGTTTTTTTTTTGTTTTTTTTGGTTAATCTAGCAGAATTGGTCACCTGGCAACAGTGGTGGTCAGAAACAGACTGGATGTTCATCAGAACAGTTAAAAAACAACTAAGAAGACAGATGGCATCTCAGAGAGATTGTACTTAGGACGGTAAAGACCGGTCACCAAGATCGCATTCAAAAACTACAAGGGAAGACTGAGCCAGAAGTATACTTTCTCGAACCAATTAACCCAGGCATCCTTAAAATCCCTCAGCTCAAGATAAAGTGCCTTGATGTCTGGGTACTACTAATCTGAAAACTAGCGAGCGAGTTCAAATCCCAGCTCTGCCAAGCTGCCGCTGTTGAGGGCTCCAGCAAGACCATTAACCCTTTGAGTGGGCCGAGTGTATTCTGTTTCTATTGTAAGTCAGTCGGGATAAGTGGGTTACGAGGTGTTTGGGCTGTCCAAGTTCTTAAGCCTATAAAGGCAAAAGCAACATGTCTCCCTGCTGTGAAGCGTTTGGCACTTATTGGATTGGTAATGACACACCGAACCCCCACATCCACAGACTGTTTCACTGTGTCTACCATGTCAATCCTGCCTCGGGAGTTAAACTGGAGTATAAATTCACTTTATGTAGCTATTTAAATATTTATATCAATTTATATAGCACCTTTCACAAGTCCGAGGATGCTTTATAAAGTTAAAGGGAAAAAGTGATCCCAAAAAACAAAACCGAACAATCACAATCCAAAAACAGGTAAACAAACACAGTCAAAAGATAAAGATAGTAACTTATTAATAGAAGTCTAAAGATCATTCAGGATCACCAACCGCAAACCAGCCTTAGCTTAGCGCTGCTCACAGTGTTAGCCAAAATCAACTTCAACAAACCTGCACAAAAACAAGACAAAAACTAAGTAAGTGGTGGAAAGTCACTCAAGTCGAGGGGTCTAAACAAACAAAAAAGTCTAAGTAAATGATCTGACTAAGAGAAAAGAAAAGTTAAAGATTGTGAAGAAGGTTGGAGACAGTTTGGGAAAAATAAAAAATGCCAGAGAGAAGATGCAGCAAAAATGCGTAGTACATCCTTTGAGCAGGAAAAAGGAAGAGTCACTGCTCCAATATATATTTTGCAAAACAGGAAACACAGATAAGAAAGAGCCTGGGGTGTGACCGAGAGGGCAATGACATCACCAGAGGCGGGACACGAACCTCAGTTTTACATGCCTTTTACTAGAGGCTCAGTTATTAGAGCATTAACTCCCAGTGCAGAGCGTTCCTGGCTTCCATATTACCAGTTTGGAGTTCTACAAGTCTAGGGGTTGGGTCTGTGATGTCATATAAAGACCAGTGTTGACCCAGCATGACAAAATGACTTCAGGAAGCAACATCTTCCAATGTAGAGGTTCTAGAGGGACATCAAACTGCTCAAAGGCAGAGTTTGGGGTCGTGAATGAAATTTAGTCAAGGAACTGTAACGAGTCAAATCAGTGACCTTATCCCACATGGGCTGAGTATCTAATGCCCAACTGATTCCTGGGAAAGTCCCTGAGTGAGAGTTAGCATTTCAGTTAAATCATATCTAGCATCATAGTTCAGCATCGAGCCATTATCAACTCGGAATCATTACACAAATCAACGGAGAATCCGTGTACTTATCATCATTTATCACCAAGACTTAAACTACTCGAAATCCACTTAGGGAAGTAAATTCATTCAGCTTCTTCCCTGCTCCCAAATCAACGCACTCCGAGGAAATGAACAAGAATTAAAAACAAAAGGAAGGTTAATGGGACGCAAAGCAGAGCTGCGTAGGTTTATAAAACATACCGACACGTAATTAGGGTTGTATATTGACTTTAATTGACTGATAAATGTATTTGCTGCAGTCCAAGCAACATGTTTTGGTTTTATAATGATTTATACACTGCCTGGCCAAAAATAAAGTATCACACACTCACTCTAATATTTCGTCGGGCCACCTTTAGCTTTGATTAGGGCACACATTCATGGTGGCATCATTTCCACAAGCTTCTGCAATGTCACAACATTTATTTCTGTCCAGAGCTGCATTAAGATCTTGTATTGATGCGCAAAGTCTTCTCCGGCACATCCCAAAGATTCTCAATGGGGCTCAGCTCTGGACTCTGTGGTGGCCAATCCATGTGTGAAAATGATGGCTCATGCTCCCTGAACCACTCTTTCACAACTTGACGAAGACCACAGGTCTTTCCACATGGTTGTTTAACAAATGAGAAGCTACTCACTGCATCCGTTAGGGATAAATAACTTGTTGCCAGCTGAAGCATAATCACCAATGCAGTAATTATCTGATGGGAGGCTCTTTTTTAAGAGCCAGCGACTGGCGACTGCAGTTCCCGAGGGTCAGGTGGTGCATTTACAGAGCCCTGTGGAACCCCTGTACGGGACCCAGACTCTCCCTTGTGACTCTGGCCAGGATCATAGGTGCTGATGGTCAACGAGAAGCTTAGTTTTGATATGCTGTTTACAGGTTATGCTAGAGGTCTTGAGAAATATAATAGGAAATAAAAATCTGTCTTACATACATCTAATTCACGTCTGAATGGCAGAAGACTAGTGCGAGTGAACCCCAGCGACATCTGCTGACAGAAAAGAGAATCGCAGTCTTGAAAGGCAGGAAAATCAGTACAAAGGTCCTGGGTTTGATCCCAGGTGGAGTGGTCTGGGTCCCTTCTGTGTGGAGTTTGCATGTTCTCCCCATTTCTCTATGTGTTTACTCAGAGTACTCCAGTGTCCTCGCACAATACAAAAACATGCGTGTTAGGTTACTTGGTGTCTCTAAATGTGAGTGTGTATGTGTGTATATGAGTGGGTGTGCCCTATGATGGCATGGCGCCCCATCTAGGGTGGTTCCTGCCTGGCGCCTTGTGCCACCAGCTCTCCTACGACCCTGTCCAAGAATAAGCGGTTAAGAAATGAGGTAATGAACCTCTATTTGATATTAAATGATCCTTTGTTATAACCTTTATCAAATATAGATACATTTTCACTTCAACAAATTAGTTCTTAGCACTGACAGAGGGCACAGAGCCCTGAAATCAACCCCATCCAACACCGGAACCAGAACTGGGTGTCTGTGTAAGTCCAAACTAAGTCCATACAAACTAAGTAGTTTTGGATTGAGCTGTCCGAGCAGCACATGCAGATTTGATTTCTGCCTCTGGATGATTTTATTTCTTCTTCTCCAGTCTCTCACAGTATACGGATGCAAATGCTTTCTTTGTGAAGAATGGTGTAATTTTCCATCGGGTAATTGTTTGTGTAATATCTGTAATGTCTTTCCAAGAAATCTAAAAGTGCTTTAAGGGAAATACGCACAGATAGGCTTATTCAAGAAATATGATAAGTGCTAAAGAGTGGAATTCGCAAACTCTTCACCGAGTGCAAGCGCGATGCAGGCGCCGACGTAACTAATCACTTCTCACAGAACACAGGAGCCTCTTTACAGAAGCTTCAAAACTGATTGTTGGCAAAGCGGACCGCGAAGTGGCAAATTAGGAGCGTAATGACCCACTTTGCCAGCCTCGAGCATCTCTTCGTGTCTGTGAACCCTAACATTGTTGACTCCTGGGTCTCTGCTGCTTCTCCTCGAATTGATTCATCCCACGTCGCGGCGTCCAACGACCGCTGCTGCGAACACGCTTTGCTTGGCCTCAGCGATGAGCAGATATCATCGGGAACAATTGTGTCGTTTGCACAAAGATGCCATCTGTGATCAGATCTGTCCAGGATTATGGCGTAATCCCATTTTGTGTGCCCACCCAAAATCAAGTGGGATTTGTAGAGCTTTGGGTTTCAGATAAACGCACTTTAAGAGGAAAACGAAGGTCTGTACGCATTTCTGTCCCTGTTGGGGTGTTTACCAATGTGGGAAGTCCGTTTGATTCATTAATACTTGGACAGTGTGACTTTTCCGCCGTTCCTTGGCATGCTTTTGTATAAACACACACACATCCTACTGAAGTGTATTCCACTTTCACGCAATCGTTTCATTTGCGTCAGAGATTTTAACTCATCCAGGAGCCGACTTCTGGTCAGAAGAGCCAGTCGATGACAGAAACGAGGCAATCAGTCAGCGAGGCACGGAGCCGAGCCAAGGAAGCGATGGACTCTGGAGATCTCAGCACTCTGTTCTCGCCGCAGCTTCCTTCCTTGCTGTTTAAGATGCAGTTTCCCTCCTCTCTCGCCGCGATCAGATTTCTTTAGCTGACATAATGTAAGGAGATTCTCCAGGCTCATTGATTTTGGGTGAAATGGAGTGTGGAGTCTCGGGTTTCAGACATTAGGAGGAGCTTCAGAAACGTGCCTAGAACTGGGAGCGAGTCATCGACCTCCTCACGGCGGAGGCTTAAAAGCAAGCGCTTCTGTTTCTCTTTCCAGTTTGCCAATAATGGCGGTAATGTCTGGGCCTTAACATGTATACAACGATTTCCAAGCTCTCCAAGTAATGCCGTCGTCGAGACTGATAGAGTCAAGTCCGAGTCAAGACCAAGACTTTTAGGAATCGAGTCCGAATCAAGACAGAGACAGAGAACGGCCGAGACCTAAGATTGTTTTTTATTGTACAAGAATACAAAGAAGAAACATTCATTATCATTCATTTTACGTGACAAGTTAATAAATAATATTATTTTCCAGCCTATATTTTGTAAAATATAACAATACATAATATATAGCTGTTTCCCTTCTTCTCTCAAACTCACCTGAATCACCACAAAGTCACCGAGTCCACCTTGAACCAAGACCGAGACGAGACCGAGTCCAAATGAGGTCGAGGCCATGAACTGGGCATGCACTTCAGTTTCTCAGTGCCATTCCTTACCTTATAAAGCCAGGAGATTTTGACAGGTCTAATAAGGTCACTCAAAGCATCCACAGATCTTTGGAATCGTTGCTTGTTGCTTTGGAACCGGGTGCTAAATCCTGAGGAGACTTCTGGTTCCTCTGGCTCGCGTTCGGCTCGGTTTGCTCTGACATTATGTTCCTGTCAGGATTCGAGCGGTTAGTGGGTTTGGTCTTTATTCATTCCAACAGAAAGCCAGCAGCTGAAGGGCACGCCGGTCTTTCCTTGTCACAACGCTCATTTGTGTTTAGCCCGGGCGTGCGAGAGGAAGACTAATGGCTTAATATCTCTTGGCATAACGTAACGAGTAAGAGCAATTTGGAGATTAAGAAATACACTCGGGTGGAGGGGCTCAGCACTGGGTCGTACCGTTGGCCTACTTATCACCAGTGAAGACTGACAGACTGGAGGGATTCCATGACCATAAGTATGTGGACACTCAAATATCACATTGGTCTACATTATTAATATTAATACCTTCTGAATCAAGAGTTCAGAATTATTGAGACATGACACTGGGAATTTGCTTTCTTTCAGCCATTCGTGTTCATGATCTCCACATAATTCAATCCTGTTGTCCGGTTTTATGCCATTTGAGCCTGAAAGGGTTCCTCCAGTGAGTTGGATGGAGTTGGGCTCTATTAATCCATCCAGCAGGCCAAACCACTCCAGAGTCCACTGAGTGTGTGCTTTAGACCATAGCACGTTATGATCTTAATGCTCGTAGATGAAAAGAGCATGGAAACCCAATCCATAAAGCTCTTTGGTCAAAAGATAGCACCTGTTGTGGAGATTCTACGACCATTTAGTTCTCTTTACCAGCAGGTGCGACTGGTGCGTCCAAATACTTTTTGCTATGCGTTGACATTTTCCAGAGCAAGACTTTATTATTACTCCAGTACCTAATTATTATATCTGGGAGGTTTTAATGGAGCCCTGCCGTGGTCCCGGGGATCGTTTAAAGCTCCAAGCTCCTCCCCTCCCTCTTTGGCAGTCTGTCATTGTGTCTCGAAACAACCTTAATACTCTTCTTGTTCCACATCCATTTACATTGGTAGGGTTTAATCTTCTCGCCGCCCCGCTCCGGCTTTGTTTGTTGTTCCATGTTGCTTCAGCGCTAATGGTTTGTGACAAGGCGCTAGGCTGCTGACTGGAGGGAATTTCAATGATGAGAGAGCAAGAGAGAGAGAGAGAGAGAGAGAGAGCAAGAGAGAGAGCTCTTAGGTGATGAATATCTTATTGTTGAATATGACTACAGAAAAGAAGAAACAAAATAATATCATATATAAAACATGAATTCATGTCCAGAAAGTCCAGGACAGGCCGCCGGTTCATCACACGGTTCACTAAACCTCCAGACCCTCACGAAGTGCCATTTCCAGCAGCCGCCTCTTACCGCCCACTGAGCCACGGGAGCTGTGCAAGATGGCATTTTAAATGTAATTTAAATGTTTATTTACTTAATTAACACTGAAATAATAAAATAAAACTCCGAAATGTCATTTGGATTTTATGAATTCAACCTAATAACATGTATTGCCTATTGACTTTTATATTAGAGATTACATTATTGGGTATAAAATGTAATATTTAATAATAATAATAATAATAATAATAATAATAATAATAATAATGTTGACTTCCTGTCCCTTAGACAACTGTGTCTGCGTGAGACATCCGATAACTTGCTAGGTGTTCCATATTTATTATGCAATGTAAATTATGTTTTATATATCAATACGTTTAATAGATAAGTACAGTGGTGCTTGAAAGTTTGTGAACCCTTTAGAATTTTCTATATTTCTGCATGAATATGACCTAAAACATCATCAGATTTTTAATGGCAAAAGTCCTAAAAGTAGATAAAGAGAAACCAGTTAAAGAAATGAGACAAAAATATTATGCTTGGTCATTTATTTATTGAGGAAAATGATCCAATATTACATATTAGTGAGTGGCAAAAGTATGTGACCCTTTGCTTTCAGTATCTGGTGTGACCCCCCTGTAGCCCATTCCTCCGTACAGAACAGCTTCAGCTCTGGGATGTTGGTGGGTTTCCTCACATTAGCTGCTCACTTCAGGTCCTTCCACAACATTTCCATTAGATTAAGGTCAGGACTTTGACTTGGCCATTCCAAAACATGAACTTTATTCTTCTGTAACCATTCTTTGGTAGAACGGCTTGTGTGCTTAGGGTCGTTGTCTTGCTGCATGACCCACCTTCTCTTGAGATTCAGTTCATGGACAGATGTCCTGACATTTTCCTGTAGAATTCTATGATATCATTCAGAATTCATCGTTCCATCAATGATGGCAAGCCGTCCTGCCCAGATGCAGCAAAACAGGCCCAAACCATGATACTACCACCACCATGTTTCACAGATGGGATAAGGTTCTTATGCTGGAATGCAGTGTTTTCCTTTCTCCAAGCATAATGCTTTTCTTTTAAATCAAAAAGTTCTATTTTGGTCTCATCCGTCCACAAAACATTCTTCCAATGGCCTTCTGGCTCGTCCACGTGATCTTTAGCAAACTGCAGACCAGCAGTAATGTTCTTTTTGGAGACCAGTGGCTTTCTCCTTGCAACCCTGCCATGCACACCATTGTTGTTCAGTGTTCTTCTGATGGTGGACTCATGAACATTACCATTAGCCAATGTGAGAGAGGCCTTCAGTTGCTTAGAAGTTACCCTGGGGACCTTTGTGACCTCACCAACTATTACATGCCTTGCTCTTGCAGTGATCTTTGTTGGTCAGCCACTCCTGGGGAGGGTAACAATGGTCAGGAATTTCCTCCATTTGTACACAATCTGTCTGACTGTGAATTGGTGGAGTCCAAACTCTTTAGAGATGGTTTTGTAACCTCTTCCAGCCTGATGAGCATCAACAACTCTTTTTCTGAGGTCCTCAGAAATCGTCTTTGTTCGTACCATGATACACTCCCACAAACATGTGTTGTGAAGAGCAGACTTTGATAGATCCCTGTTCTTTAAATAAAACAGGGTGCCCACTCACACCTGATTGGCATCCCATTGACTGAAACACATGCCTCTAATTTCACCTTCAAATTAACTGCTAATCCTAGAGGTTCACATACTTTTGCCACATATGTAATATTGGATCATTTTCCTCAATAAATAAATGCCCAAGTATAATATTTTTGTCTCATTTGTGTAACTGCGTTCTCTTTATCTACTTTTAGAACTTGTGTGTGAAAATCGAATGATGTTTTAGCTCATATTTATGCAGAAATGTAGAGAATTCTAAAGGGTTCACAAACTTTCAAGCACCACTGTATTATGTTTGTTTTGTATTGTGTTTTATTTAGTAAATACTTTTAAAATAGATAAGTTGTATAATGACCCTGCATTGACAGGTGGCCAAAAGGGGACTCTAGGGAAAAAATATGCCCAGGAAAATATATTTTGTCCAGAACCGGGTGGCATTAAACACACAGGCACCCCTGTGTAAAATGGAAATCAGCCCTTAAGCGTCTTGCTACACTGTTTATCCAAGGTAGTCCATTTTCTCGCCCCATTTTGAAGGGAAAAGGCAAGAAAAGCCACCAGGCAGCAGGGTTGGATATTTTTTATCTTAGCAGAAGTTCTGTAACGCTATAAAAAGTGGAGTTTCACAGCCAGAGGCGAGACCACGCGTACGCACCAGTCCTTCGGCGGCCGTGATGTACGACCGGAGAAACAGAGTTTATCAGCCGGCCTCGTGTGTCAGCAAAATCCACAGCAAAAGAGAGAAGAGGAGGAAAAGAGAGACAGGCCTGGATCTGCAGCTTTGAGTCCATCACTATCCTCACTGTTTGTAGAGAGCAGACAGCTGAACGCCGAAGCAGCAGTGCTAGAGACGTGTTCAGAGGAGCTTCCTGTCTAATATGTGTGAGAAATCAGCGGCGGCTGATCTTTTTATCCTCCGCCCATGTTCTGTCTTGCTCAGGTTTAAATTGACTCGAGCTCTCATCGCCTCGCAACCTCCACCTCACGCCTTAAATCTCAAAATGACTCGTTTTCATCGCACTTCAGAGGGAGACGGCGCCGGAATGATTTGTTCCTCGCAGGCTCCGATTGTGCTCTGGGGTCAGGGAAGCTTATTATCCGGAGCAAACTCGCCCTGAACGTAAGCGATAAAGACAAAGAAACTTCTGCCAGCCGGTTCCCTCGTGAAGTGGACGTATAAAAGTTAATAAAGATCTTTTCAGGAGCGTTCCTGCACAGCCAGGGGTCAAACAGGGCTGGGGCTGTAAATCTACAGAAGACAAACGCAAGATCTTTACATTACACAGCACACTGTGGATTATTTGATGGACCCTCTGTTTCACTGCTCAGTGGCATCTCTTTGGGTTTGAACTTCTCAGGACCCAGAGTGCCACTTTTAATGCCAAGTGCATATAACTTTCAGCCATGGGCGCCAGAAATGCTCCCGTATGCACAAGTTATTCAATCTTACTTGCCAGAAAAGATCTTAGACCCTGACTTGGCTCTAGATTATTCTGTCCATCCTTTTCCACATTTTGTGTTTTAACTGCGAACTATTTTTTACATCGTCAAGTTAAAAAAACAAAGACACCAGTGCAGATGAGCGCAGGAAGCTCTAGTTTGTGTTTCTGTGATCATGAATAGATCAGAAAGCACTTAGATAAATAATCAGACGGTTCCTTACAGTCCCTGTGAGCTTTATCACCATCATCCTCCAGCCTTTCTGTTCTGTTCCACCAGATCTTTTCTTTAATATCCATGTTTAGAGGCAGCCTGTTGCTCGTCCGATAAGCTCTCGATGAGATGTTCTGCCCGGCAACCGAGCTCTGATTGGCCAGCCTGGTTTTAATGCAAAAATTAGAACAGGCTCCAATTAAACATTTAAACTCAGACGTAACACACACCGCTCCGAACCAGCGCTGGGATCTGACATGCTGGGGTGGAGCTTGTGAGGTTTGTTTCTTTACCAGTCTATTCATTAGGCGTTGGAGCGTAACCGAGTTTACTTTGCAATGAATAAACAATATTCCTGTGTTGTGTCTGGATTGCTTTGTGTTTTCTAATAACAGTCCCAAAGCTCAGCTCATTTTCCAGCCGTGCTGCTGACCTGGTAAAGTGCAGGAGATTTTGGGAGGGTGTAATATTACCCTCGTCTGTGTGTGTGTGTGTGTGTGTGTGTGTGTGTGTGTGTGTGTGTGTGTGTGTGTGTGTGTTCTAATGCTCCTGCTCTGCTTTCCATTACATGAGCTCAGGGCTTT
Source organism: Ancistrus triradiatus (assembly GCA_025084515.1). Taxonomy (NCBI): domain Eukaryota; kingdom Metazoa; phylum Chordata; class Actinopteri; order Siluriformes; family Loricariidae; genus Ancistrus; species Ancistrus triradiatus. Next base: position 1,668,869 of record JAJAGP010000008.1, on the reverse strand, counting down.
TCAGAGTCTCTGCTCTTATAAAACTTTCACCGGAGCTAATGATGGGAATTTTGCATGTTAAACAAAAAAACGCCAGCTCACTGGGGAGTGTGTGCGTGTATGTGTGTGTGTGTGTGTGTGTGTGTGTGTGTGTGTGTGTGTGTGTGTGTGTGTGTGCGCGCGTGTGACACTACCTTATGAACCTGACTGGCATTAACAAACATGGAGAGATACAACTCTGACTGAATGTCAAAGCTCATTACTCTCTCTCTCTCTCACACACACACACACACACACACACACACACACACACACACACACACACACACACACACACAGCCTGGGGGATGATGTGGCCCCTGTCTCAGGGACCCACCTCTTATGTGAGGGGAAGCTCAGGGTGTTCAGGGGCCCCTGGAAACGTAATGACTTTTATTGCCAGTCATTTTTGTATAACAAAATGATTTATTTACTTTTTATTGCTAAAGAAAATATGATAACTTTAAGTTTGTCAGACACAAATTATTATTATTATTATTATTATTATTATTATTATTATTCAAAAATGTATAATTAAATTTACATTACATTCATAAAATCTTTAGATGATAATAATAATAATAATAATAATAATAATAATAATAATAATAATAATAATAAGACAAAGAAGAATCATCAACATCAATTAACATAACAATTAAAAAATAAAAATTATGAAATAAAAATAACATTGATAAAATGAAGTCAATGAAAACAAATAAGAATTAACACATTCATAAACAGTAAATATAAAATATGTATACTGTATAAAAATAAATATAAAAAAATAAAAAAATAAAATAAAAGTAGTAAATGTGTATATATCAAATTAATAAAAATTAATAGGGAAATAATTATAAGAAATACAATGTTAAATATTAGAAAGAGCAAGTGTAATAAAATAAATTGTAAAAATATTTAATTTACAATATTCTCAAATAATTATTTATTAAAGTAATATAAAAAAAATTAAGTATTAATTTAAAAATTTAAATTAAATCTAAATAAAGTAAATATTAAATAAAGATTAAATAAAAAACTACAGTAATTAAGGTTTGTTAGTAACCAAAATTAAAGATTAAAATAAAAAAGAAGTTGAATTAAATAAATTTTAATACATAAATATTAAACTGAAAAGTAGTTAAATAAAAATTGTCTAATTTAAGAAAAATAAGTCAAAATAAAATAAGTAACTAAACATAAAGAATGTACCTGCTGAGTACTCGAGAATGTTCAGTGACTAATTAATATTTAATTATCATTATTTAATTCTACTTCTTTTTTTATTTTAATCTTTAATTTGATTTTTAAGAAACATTAATTACTGTAGTTATTTGGTTTAGTCCTTATTACTTTATTTACTTATTAACTTATATACTTTGTTTTACCTTATGTTTTTATATTACTTTAATATACAATATTTATGAAATATTTACTTATTACAATTGATTAAACTTGTTTATATATATATATATATATATATATATATATATAATATATATATATATATATATATATATATATATATATATATAAAAAAACAAGTTTAATCAATTGTAATAAGTAAATATTTCATAAATATTGTATATTAAAGTAATATAAAAACATATATATATAACATTTAATATTTAATATTTTTGGCTATATATATATATATATACAGATACTGTATATATATAGCCAAAAATATAATTTTTTCTTTAAATATTAATTAGGTAACTTTATTTATAGCATGTAAGCTGTCCAAGTTAATTGGACCCTTTTTTAAGTCTTGTGTCTCCTGAGGTTTCGTCCTTATAACATTTAAGGACTTTTTCCTTGCCACTGTCACCCCAGACTTGCTCAGTGCGGGCTGTGAATCTAGATATTTGTAAAACTTCTTTGAGACAATGCTCTGTTGTAAAAGAAAGTGGTCTATAAATAAATTTGATTTGACTTGAAATAAAAACAAAACAAAACAAAGAAAAGCTGTGCTATTTAACAGGAGCCATTCCATTTGGAAAAGCTGATTAAATATATGAGATGATTAATGCAGTACGGCTGTGTGAGAAACTCCTAATTAACACAGTATGATTGTCAGGTCCTGATTAATCACTCCGAATTACCGTTAGGTTTATCTTCCACTCCACTCCAGCTTTGAGCAGAGAGGCTGCAGTGCTGTGTGGGATAGGCATACCGGAGAGTCATAAGTATTCGTACACCTGTACACCTGCCCGTTCAGGGACTTATCTCATCAGCCAATCACGTGGCAGCAGCGCAGTAAGTAAGACTCACGCAGCAGCAGTAAGGCCATGACGCCACTAAGCGCTGCACCACAGATCCGCCCGGGTTTGTTCATTAAAGGTGCCGTAGGCGCCTGGGGCTTTAAGAATCCGTGCGGATGTTCCCTCTTACTCGATGCTGTTTATTGTTCATTTACATGCAAGACAGACTTTCACGGCTAATTCAGCATTTGATGTACTGCAGCCGCGAGCGTTTGTGATATAATGCAAACATTTACGGAGCACTTCCGTGGACAACAGGCGTGAAATCTGCTCTCTAATCCGTCACTGACTCACGGCGTTTGCTCCGCCATAAACACAAGCAGCGCTGCAGCGCACTCACCGAGGCGCCTTGGTTTTATTCTGAACTTAGAGCTGCTGCATACGATCTTTTGGAGATCAGAAGGAGGGCAGGGAGAACATGCCAAACCCCGCTACTCGGCAGCTAAAGATAGGGATCAAGCCCGGGCCTGTGCGGCACCACCACTGCCTTCTGTACCTAAACCACTAGCCCAGCACTGCAGGGACACTGCAGACATGCCTGGCCTTGTCTGAAGGAGGGGAGGCTTGTTGGAGGATCACCCCCAGTGTTGCAATAATGAACCATAATAAGTCCTGCGATGGACCGGCGTCCAATCCACTGCACGCTTACCCCCGTGCCCTGTGTTCTCCAATATAAATAATATAAATATGAATAAAGATATAAAAGAAGTAAATACATTAATACAAATAAATAAGGAAGGAATTATAACAAATAATTACAAACATTATAATGAAAATATATTTAATAATTTATTAAATATGGGAAATAATATGGTTCATTTTAAAATACATTTTAAATTAAGTTATATATAAATATCATATAATAAAATACAATTATAAATATAAATAAATAAATATATATATAATTTAACATAAATATTGAATATAAAATCAGAAAATTAAAGTAAATAAAAAGTAAAACAACAGGTATTCAATATAAAAGGGGAAAATAAAAGTAAATAAAAAGCAAAACAATAAGTAGGAAATATGAAATTGGTAAATGAAAGTAAATAAAAAGCAAAACAATAAATATTAGAAATAAAATTGGTAAATTCAAGTAAATAAAAAGTAAAACAACAATATTAAATATAAAATTGGTAAATGAAAGCAAATAAAAAGCAAAACAATAAGTATTAAATACAAAATGGCTAAATAAAAGTAAGCAAAAAGTAAAACAATAAATATAAAATATTAAATTAGTAAATGAAAGTAAATAAAAAGCAAAACAGTAAGTATTAAATATAAAATTGGTAGATGAAAGTAAATAAATATAAATAAGATGAAACAAAAGTGAGTTACTAACCACATTAAAAAATAAAAAAAACTTGTATTTTTGGACCAGTTATGTTTTTTTATGAATAATTATTATCTGAGATCTTTTGTCCCATAAATATTTGTGAGTGGCCATTTTCTCTCATGCATTTGTTTTGATTTGTTTTGATGTTTAATGTAAATGTAAATGTAAATGTTTAGACATTTCTGTCTCAAATATTTTCCCTTAATGCTTTAGGTGCAAACCTTTGGTTGTTTTTACCGACAAATTCTTGCTCTTTGTCCAGTGGTTTTTTTTATGTCCTTTAGCTCCATAACATTCATCTGATGTCATTTTGAACAATAACTTTTTTTGTTCAAGGTAATTTATCTTGATGTATTTCTTAGACATCTGTTTCACTAAACTTGTTTACCAAAAACATTGCTTTTTTGCTGGAGGCTGTGTTTCAGATAACTTTTTTGTGAGGAATATTTTCCCTATATCTTTTGTCTGGAGCTTTTTTTAGATACTACATTTTGCCATAGAATAATTTTAGTCAGAGATCTTTTTGTTCTATGACTTTTTGTCTGAGGCTGTCTAAAGCAATTTTTACTGTTTCTTTTTTGTCCGGGGATGTGCTTCTCGATAATTGTCTGGGATTATTTTGCCCATAACTGTTTGCCCATTATGTTTTTCTTGATTTCTTTTCTCTTTACTTTTCTGTTGCTCGTCATTTTTGTCTAAGACTCTTTTTAAGTACGTTTTCGTCCAACATCTTTTTGTTTTTCCTTGGTCTTTTTGCATATCTTTTTTGTCTAAAGCCATTGCCTACAGTTCTTTGTCCAAGGTCGTCTTATTACATAAAACTTTGTCCAAGGCCAATTATTGACTGATAGTGTTTTTTCTGAGCTCAAAACTTTTTGTCCTTTTATTTAATCTAATTCTGTTCTTGCTGATATTTTTGTCCAAGGCTATTGCTATTGACCGGTGTGTTTTTGCCTCATAACTTGTAGTCCAAGGCTGTTTTTCCTGATGTCTTTTAGTTTAGATTTTAGTTAAACAGTTCTGTCTCCGCAGCAGGACTCAGAGTGAAGCGGACAAAACCGAGTTTCTCTAGACCGCCAGTAATCGTAATGAACGGAATAAAGATAAGCTGAGTCGTCTCTGTACTCTGACCCGTCTAATCGAATCCCTGTCCATTTGGAACCTATTTATGATCCAATCTCCTCACACAATGCAAACTGAAGGCGAGATTGTGAGCGGCATTGATTACAGACGCGGCGGGAAAATATACGAGGCTTGTAAGGGAGCGGCCTGGGGGGAAGCGGGACCATCGATCCGGGTTCTTGTGGGATTAAAGTCGTTCTTCAGCTGCCGGAGCTTTTATAGCCTAAAGTTTGAGAGTGTTAGTTTAGTGAAATCATGGGAAATAAAGACGATCAGTCCGACACGCTAGATTAGCTAGGAAGTTGGAGTTTGCCATGTAGAATTGATCATGGACCTAAGTAGCTTGTGATGTTACATGCGTATGTAATGCAAAACTACAATCCACAGTCCGCTGTGTTCAAAGCAGCGCCGCCTAGTGTTACCCCAGTTAAATGTTCTAGTCTAGGAGCAACTACAGCTCGGTTCTGAAGCTTACATCAACGCCAGCACGAGAACCAGGACTGAGATGGCAAACACAAGCCTAAAATCTATCTGTAATGGCAAGCATAAGTGACTGCACACCATCACTGGACTCCGAAGCATGCATTTCCACAGCTCCGGGGTAGTGAGTCATGTTTTTGGATGTGGTGGACATACAAATATATTTGAGGACTTTGTGGGAACAGTTACCTGAAAATGGAAGAAGCTGAAGGATAAACATGTTTCCAAGAAGAAAGGAGGTTCTTCAATAAGCTGAAGGAGCCCGTGCTCATATGAACGCCCCTAATTCCGGATGTGATTCCGATATCTGGTCCTACAATGCTTAAGAGTATATTTACATGATTAATAAGTCATCACAACATGGCTATTTCAGCTTTAAACAACAGCGCGAAGCCTCGTGCGTGAAATGGATTTCATGTTGAATCTCAGAGCTCAGCCGAATAAATCCTATCAGTGTATCACGGATGAGCAGCTCGGCCATGGAATGACTTTTATGCAAAAGCTCTCGGCCGATCCGGCGAGCTGTGATGGAAATGCAAAATCGCTAATTAACCAAACTTATCACGGCTATGATTCGGGCGCTAATACAGTTCTGAAAGCAATTAAACGAGTCTATAATGGTAAAACAAATGATATCAGAAGGTTAATTGGAAAGGAATTAGAACTCATATTATGCTGATGAGACTGGCGTGTGATTAGTGAAGGATGGAGAGAGAAGAAGGGGAGACGACGCAGAGCCCAACCAAGGACGAGTGCTTTCTACACTTGTTAAGGCGTGTCTGCTGAGCTGACGCTGGCACGGCTGGAATGGACAAACATATTGGAAAGGTGGCATTCTATGGCAGTGCCATGTTAAAAGTCCCTGAACTCTTCAGTGGGACCCTTTGTATTACAGTGGGCCGAACATCTGCCTAGTGTGCTGCTTGTCCTCCGTCTGACCCCAAACAGCTCAGACCCACCAAGGCCTATTTTTTGTCTGGACTTCTTTCTCTTTGTCCAATGTTTTTTCTTGATGTATTTTTGCTCAGTAAAGTTCTCTTGGTGTGATTTTTAGAAATCTGTTTCACTAAAAATATCGACCTAGGTCATTACCTTTTTCTGGAGGCGATTTTTAAGCACTTTTTATTGTTATTTTGCCCCATTTTTTCATTGTTTTATAAATAGTATTTTATTTATTTACTATTTATTTATTTGCAAGCCCAATTTTTTCAATGCCATTTATCTTGATTTATTTTCTAGAAATCTGTTTCACTAAATATGTTGACCATTTTTTACTGATTTTTGGTGAAGCACATTTTTTTCTGAGGAATTTTACTCCAACTTAATTTGCCCCATTTTTTATGTTATTGACTTTATATTTCTAAATAAATAACATTTAGTTATTTCTTTATCTTTTTTGTCAGAGGTTTTTGCGCCTCAGTTTCTTGTCTTACATTTTTCTAAATCCTAATGCAGTTTTTACTGATCCCTTTTTGCTGGAGGTGATTAAACTTTTTGTTTAAGCAAAGCATTTATTGTGATTTATTTTGTCGCATATTTTTATTTTATTATTCTAATATTTATAAATAAATAATATTTATGTGTTTATTTATTTATGTTTTAGTCAGAGGTCTTTTTTCACCATTGTTTTTTGTGTTAACCTTTTTTAACACCCTAAAGCAGTTTTTACTGATACATATTTGTCCAAGGATGTGTTTCTTCTTACTGTCCACAGATTCTTTTTTAGTAACTTTTTTGCATGGGTTTGTTTTGTCCATAACTGTTTGGCCAAGTGCAGTTTTAGTAATAAACTTTTTTCTATGACATTTTTCTTGAGCTCTTTTCAGCTGTCTGTTCTCTTAATTTTGTGTATATATATATTATTTTTTCTTTTTTTTTCTGAGCTTTTACTAACAGATGTCCAATGATGCTTTCAATATATTTTAACCTAGAGAGTTTTTGTAAGAGCTTTGAATCCTGAAACAACCTTAAATCCTGTTAATCCCACCATATGGAGCGCATCATCAAAGCCATTAATTTAAAGACTAGCAGTAGCTGGGATGAAAGGTTTGGGTGGCACATTCGAGCATTAAAGCCATATTATAAGGATGGAAGGTGTTTTTTTATGTTTTAATTACGTGTATAATTAATCTCTTGGGCATTCTTTGTACTTTATTACCCCATGAAAAAGGAAAGTAAATCATGACGTTGTGAGATACTCTTAACGAGTTTTTCACTCGCTTAACTGAAGATTTAAGAGTCATTTTAATCAAAAGCTTTGTTTCTTTCTGCATACTAGTGCATTTGGAACGACCCCTGTTTCTGTAACTACTGTTTCGATCATCTCCAGATCAGAATTAACCCAGACAAGACCAAGGTCCGGACAACTAATGGATCACAAACCCTTATCCACATCGAAGGAGCCCAAATTGAACAAGTCCAGAAGTTTGAATACCTTGGATCAGTGGTGGAGAAGAAAAAAGTACACAGTAGGATTGGCCTTTGTCTAACCCTCCGTGGTGCCTCCAAAACGACACCATCTGAAATTCAGAAAAGAAGATTACATTCACATCGTTTAGCAGACCCTCTTACCCAGAGCGACTTACAATTAATACAGTCCTACAATCCAAACAACTGTGGATTAAGGGTCTTTGCTGAAGGACCCACCGGTGGTAGCTTAGCAAAGGACCTTCTGCTCCATAGTCTAGTACCTTAACCCCTAGGCTACCACAGTCCTCAGATTACAATGTTTGGTCATGTATCAGAAGGCTGACACTGTCACTCTTGCCCTTCAAACAGGAGATGTGTTTGGGATCCAGCGGGGTCTGGGGTCCAGCGGCAGCATACAGGCTCCTCAATCATTCTCCTCCAGACTCTAGCTATGGACCAATGAAGATGAAGAAGAAGAATGACTGATCCAGGGGACTGATCCAAACCTATCAACATCTGTCCAGAAGGACCTGGTTCCAGAATAAAAACGGCAAATCTCAGTTATTTTAGGATAATCCAAAGCCATATTCAGGCAGGCAGCTCAAATCTGATTTGATCCAGACGGATCTGACGCATCTGACGAATCTAACTTTTCCCAGTCTAACTGAAGTCACGTTTGATTTCCAGATGTGCCTCTCACTCTAACCAGACTGAATTTGGGCTGACTTGAGCCTCGTTTGGTGCTCGATGACTACCCTGATGTCAGAGACTGGCTGCAATGACTGGAAGTTTTTATTAGCATAATCTTGGTTGGAATTAATCCTCAATTCATTTATCAAGAAAGTTTTAATGGTTAGTAATATTATCTTTAGATATCTGACAGTCACTTTGTCCCTTTGTGGAAGCTGTAAACCTTTCACTGTATGCACGGCCGAAGGGAGCTGTTTGTAATGACCCCTGTTTCTGTAAACGACTGATCCAGGGGTCAAAATCTCATCCGAAACTATCACACTCTGTCCAAATGGCCTCGATTCCAGAATAGAAAAGTGCAAATCTCAGTTATTGTAGGTTAATTTGAGGCCATGTTCAGACAGGCAGCTCAAATCTGATTTGATCCTCAAGGATCCACATTGAATCTGACTTCTCCCAATCTAATTTAAGTCACTTTTGATTTTGAGATGGCCAGACTGAATCTGTTCCGACTTGAGCCTCGTTTGGTGCTCGACGCCTACTGACGTCAGAGACGGGCTGACAGGAACAGCAAAATGGATGAAATCCAGCATTGTAAGTCATGAAAGGACAGAACCTCAGCCTAAACCTCAGGATGAAGAGATGATATGTTGTCTGTCTTTGTGGAGAGGTGCTTCTGTTCAGTCATGATGGGATGAAACAGGGTTACATTTTAGAGAAATATAGCTATATATGAAGAAATGTCCTGAAGGTGGGCTCTGATTTGGGGGATTTTGCCTTTATTGACCGCATTCCGTTCTGTTAAACATGAAGTCATGACTAAAACATGAAGACTGACTTATAGTACCTAAAATGCAAAAATAGCCAAATAATAGAGCCAAATAATAAAAAAAAAATAAAAGTACAATTTTATGCAACACGAGAAAAAACAAAAAGCATTTTTATTATTATCGTAATAGTATAATATGTTCTCCATTTACTAGACCAAAAAATGCTGACGTTCTATTATATTTTTTATGTTATTTATGATATACACTATGGTCTTATATTCTATAGTTTCATGTTCTCTTTATTATACTCGTCATAATACTGTATTATGATAATATTTCACACACAAATGTATTTATTTATTTGATTTAAATCGTATGTACACATTGATCTGACAGACTTTTATTAGTTTTTACTGCATCTTCTTATATAGAGTAAGGTGCAATGTAAATTACAGCTCAGTCCTAATGATCGTTTTGCTTTCCTTTTGGTGGAGGCTTGTTTGGATCTTGGCGGAGAAGGACTCGTAGTGCAGTAGGACACCTCAAAGCTTTGCATCTTGAAAACCAGAGTACGAGGGCTGCTGAGGGTCATGGACTTTGTGTATATGATGTTAGGCCCAGAGTCATGACACCGATTTCCCTTTCTGGTCTGTATTCTGCATCCCTTAGTCCAGAGTATATTCAGAGAGAATAGTTACATAACTAGTTTTACTAAACTGCAAAGCAAAACAAACGTTTGCTTGAGACTGTACACTGATTCTTTTCTCATCTCTCTTGTCTGTGCATCATGTTTTCTGATTGCATTTTAAGCACGAGTACGACGTCTCATTTGCACTCGAGTCCTGACCGTGTTTAGCTTCGCGTACTCCGGCGATGGAAAGCATTTCCAATTCATTAAGCCTTGCTTTTGTCTTTAAGGAGCTACAAATTAAAAAGGAGGCTTCATTTGGCTGCTTTCTCATCTCGGGTCCCTCTGCTTTCTCAAAAGCGTGCACGTGCCTCTTTCTTTGTTTTCCTAATGCTGCTCGGTCCTTGTTGTGTTCAGCTTGTTGTATTTGCACATTTGACGATGAAATTTAAAGAAGCTCGACCTCTGCGGGTAGCAAACTTAAATAATAGCTTTACATGAACCATGAACCAGCCAGTTGAGTTCCGAGACCTTACATGTGCATCTGGGACGGTGCAAACTTCTTCAAATGCCAAATTTAATGGTGCAGCTCCGCTGGCTTGTGATAAGGAAATGACAGTCCCTTAGGGTCTGGGTTGGAATCCCAGGCGGGGCTTGTAACGTGAAGGTCAGGCGATGTGTTAATTAAACTACGATCTTTCTGTTTTTCTATGACCTACCTACACCTGCACCCAATGACTTCTGGGTGAGGTTCCAGGCCCTCCCTCATAGCTGATCAGGATCAGTGGGCATAAAACAGGATGCTCCTGCTGCAAATGGAATGTGTTTTTATGCTTCGTTGTGCACATTTTTAAAGAGAGTGGAATGTCAATAGGCCAGTGACGGGACTCCAGTTTGGGGATCTGTCCCAGTGCTGTGACAGAGACCCCTACTGGACACGCAATGGAATGGCATCCTTTCGTCTGCACCCTGTGTTTTCCTGGGATAAGCACCAAGTCTTTCCAACCCTGATCACAAAGAAAGTGCTATTAAACATGGGGCAAAATGACTGACTGCTCCCTGTCCTCTCACCCCCATTTTGTACACATGGGCTAGGAAATGCCAGATGTTTATATTTCGTAATTTGGCAGACACTCTTATCCGGAGTCACTTACAAACTGTGCAAACAGTGGAAGCAAAAAACGAACGTTACCCAGAGACTATGAACAAGTCCTCAGTTTAACACTTAAGTGCACCTACATGAGCTCAAAGATACGCAGATATGGAAAGAGGTACAACCAGAATGCAGAAGATAAAAGCGACATTGTTCTAGGCATATAAATAGTGAAGGAGTTCGGATATGTGTGAGTATAGTATAATAATAATATACTTACAATAGAAAAGAATCATAGAAAAGAACTTGACAGCAATAGGTAATATATAGTAGTGATTAAAATTTGTGAACCCTTTAGAATTTTCTATATTTCTGCATAAATATGGCCTAAAACATCATCAGAGTTTCACACAAGTCCTAAAAGTAGATAAAGAGAACCCAGTTAAAGAATTGAGACAAAAATATTATACTTGGTCATTTATTTATTGAGGAAAATGATCCAATATTACATATTAGTGAGTGGCAAATGTATGTGACCCTCTGCTTTCAGTATCTGGATTCCATCGGATTAATGTCAGGACTTTCACTTGGTCATTCCAGAACATGAGCTTTATTCTTCTGTAACCATTCTTTGGTAGAACGGCTTGTGTGCTTAGGGTCGTTGTCTTGCTGCATGACCCACCTTCTCTTGAGATTCAGTTCATGAACAGATGTCCTGACATTTTCCTTTAGAATTCTCTGATATAATTCAGAATTCATTGTTCCATCAATGATGGCAAACCATCCTGGCCCAGATGCAGCAAAACAGGCCCAAACCATGATACTACCATCACCATGTTTCACAGATGGGATAAGGTTCTTATGCTGGAATGCAGTGTTTTCCTTTCTCCAAGCATAACGCTTTTATTTTAAACCAAAAAGTTCTATTTTGGTCTCATCCCACAAAACATTCTTCCAATAGCCTTCTGGCTCGTCCACGTGATCTTTAGCAAACTGCAGACGAGCAGCAATGTTCTTTTTGGAGAGCAGTGGCTTTCTCCTTGCAACCCTGCCATGCACACCATTGTTGTTCAGTGTTCTTCTGATGGTGGACTCATGAACATTACCATTAGCCAATGTGAGAGAGGCCTTCAGTTGCTTAGAAGTTACCCTGGGCTCCTTTGTGACCTTGCCAGCTATTACAAGCCTTCTCTTTATCTACTTTTTGGACTTTTGTGAAAATCTGATGATGTTTTAGGTCATATTTATGCAGAAATATAGAAAATTATAAAAGGGTTCACAAACTTTCAAGCACCACTGAAAATCCATACAACACCATCTCTTGTGACTGACTCCTACAACTGCGCCAACCCTTCGACTGGGAAGCCCCGAACCAGCCAGGTAGGAGTCTCTGGTCGCAAAAGTCCCGAGCAATGCATCCACAGACATCTGGCAGACATCTGGAAACACCTGTTTATTTATAAAAAAAGAAAAAATAACAAAGGCCTTAGCTTTATAGGCTCATTCCAGTTAGAGACTGCCCCAAGCCACAGCTCAGTATCTATTTGTTTTGGGACATTCTGTTACAGATCTTATGATTGAGTGAAACATGTTACACAAGTGACATTATGGAATTCTCCACAGGCTGTGCACATGCTTAGGCATCAGTCAACCTTCAAAATCATCCATTTTACTCATTTGTTTTACAGTGAGTCTTCAGACTTTTGCAGAAGGAACAGAGATACTGGGATCTCCACAAGTGAGGAACCAGGGCACTGAAACATCAAGAACTGACTTTGTGGGACACATCTAAAAGGTGACCTGTGGCTGTGAAATAACATGGAGCAAAAACTCATTGGTCACCGATTATGATCTCTTGGACTCCCGGACAAGTGTATTAACAGTTCTATGAATTCAAACCACCATAGGATATACGGTAAAAGAATTGAACTAGGCCTTCGGGTGTGGATTCGGATGGTGATGGTGCCTCAACGAGAGCTTTTAAAGCCCTTACAATCTCCATGATGAGATCTGTACGTGTCCTAATATCAGCAGAATAATGGTGCACACGAGAGCTGAAAGTGTGCAGAGCAATCGAGGATTCAGACCAATCACAGCATCCTGTTATCACCTCTTATCACCGGTCTCCAGCACTAATGGATCGACATACTGACCTGTATTTGTGTGAACGAGCCATTTCACAGCTATTTTAACTCTCACCCCTGCACCTGAAGCGCCCGGTTACGTAAGGGCGCTAGCCGAACGCCCGTGCGCCGCCGGAAGATAAATGGACAGAGTTCAGCAGCAACAGCTACGCACTGTTATGTTAATGCACCTTCCGTGAGGATCAATAAGCGAGCTCAGAAAGAAATTATGTACCAACAGCACATTGGAGGGAATATGATGCAAAAATGAAGCAAGCGGTGTACAGGCAGCGCAGTCTCAAATGCATGTGTCAATACAAGGCTGTAGTGGATTTTTATTTCAGAGCTAAATGTAAGCAATCAGAAGAAGCGATGCTGTAAAAACGTGCAACACCTTGCAAACAGTTGTGGAGGACTTTTTTGTTTTTCTTACTCCTCAGAACTTACAAGTGTGGGCATAGAATAGTCCTAATTAGGGATGCATCAAGACATCAGCCAGTGGTTGGAATCAGACGTTTTTTAGAGTGAGCCGCCGATCAGTCTCTCATAACCGATTCTGTGCTGGTCACATTTAACTTGCACAGGGCACGGCCACCAGACCACACCACAAACACAGTCAAAGGCATGGATTTAGGAGTTTGGAGAGGAGTAAAACGTGCCTCCTAATAATTCCTGCTGGCAGCATGCTTGTGATTTCGTTTTTAACACTGTAATCTTTCTCCTGGCTGTTTGATTTGGCTATTAATAATAAGATTATTATTATTAAATGTTATTTTTATATGATTACAGTTGTGTACTGTGGAGGGAGGAAGGTAGAGTTGCTTTTTCACGCACAGATCCGTCCCCCTCAAATATCAGAACAGTTGCCAAGTTATTGATTCTGTCACAAGATTTAGTGACTTTTCAACATCCGTAACAAGTTATTTTTCGAAAATCAAGTAGTGGCATGTCTAGCGACATTTTGTACAAACCATAGCTACTTCCCACAGAAAATTAAAACTGGTTACAATGAGAAAGTGTTGGATTTCAAGTGTCTTTTCACAACGCAGGAGTAATGAGGGAGTAGGGATACCGATGAGGGAGTAGGGATCTATTTGGGACACAGTCATGTGTTTTCACAGGCATAGCAAAAATAAGCCACGGAGGAACAACTTGAAAACCTTTGGAACAACTAATTAAGACATTAAAACACAATCCCCCTGCGGGAAATGCGGAATTTGACAAAACTAACAAAGGCAAAGAGGTTAAAGCTAAAGCTAAAGCGCAATGCCAGGATCAAGCCAGCAGCTTCTGCTATCTTTAGTAATGAAGAAATGACTATTAAAAGAAAAGTCAAACAAAAACATTTCTGTAAAGCTTTAAATGATCCTTAGAAAGAAAGTTAGTCAGAACTCTAGTCCTAATGATGGACACGGGGGCACCCATTGTCTGGTTGCACTACCACAGACCCACCCTCTAAAGGTTTTCAGCCTCGCCAGGCGCTTCCACCTTCCAAATTTACTCCAGGTTCACAACCAAACTATTAACCTTAACCCATTAAAGGACTTTTAATTATTTGATTAACACCAGGCTTTAAAGTACACGTCATACCTTGAGGCGGATGGGCTACAACAGCAGAACCCAACATCCCTCCTCAGGAATCGGAGGCTATATTAAACGCAGGATTGCCTAAACATAAAAAGTTAAGGATCTGATGACTCTCACTTTCCGCCGTGACTGGTTACCATCACTGGAAGCGAATTTGGGGAGAGCGAGCGCACCGGCGATGTAAAACTTGAGCTTAATTAAAGGAGTTTCTAGGAGGCAAAATCGCTCTGCATAACAAGCTCCAGTCTGAGATCAAGCTGGGAAGCAGGCTGAAACGTTGCCAATTAATTAGCTACCGTCTTAAATTTGCCTACAGAAAGGGAAGGCTCTTTCTCCTCTGAGAAAAATAATGGCCGTTAAAGAAAAACAATGTTCTACAAGGTGTAAAAATAACCGGATTAATGTAGTTAAGCAGCACGGTTCAGTACGTTAGTTCAACTAACTGAAAAAAATGTAATTATAATCTTTCTGAAAGACAGCTGGAGTTAGAGTTACTGTTGATCACTGGCATGGCAGGTAAGAGGGCAAAAACAAGCCTGCAGCTGTTTTAATACAATGGAGAATCGTATTGGTGTATCAAGAGCTTACAACGCTATAAGTACATAAATATTTGGACAGGCATTTCCCCATAAGTGATAGCGCTACCATGGGTCATATCCCACCTCAGGTGAGGTCGTTCCTGAAAGTTGAGGCAGACATTATACAGACTTTATTATGGATTTTAGTCCATAAGTATGTAAGTAATTACAGCACTATATTGTAATGCTAATGTCTTTATTTTTTATGTTTATATACTTCATATATCGCGTACATCAAATGAACCTCCACGAACACTTAATAGAATAAGCTCATATTTGTGTCTCTTTTTTCTTTATTAATGCTTTGCTTCAAAGTACGCATTAAAAACAACTGAAAACAAAACAAGACAATGTCTTAGATATTCATAATATTCATATTATTCCATGCTTCCATTAGAACATCCTCTAAGTTTTAATAAAATATATATTTTTTAAGCACTGCTTATATTTTCAGGTCTTTTCCAGATTGAAAGTTGGAGTTTTATTGGGTTTGTGAGTTGTGTTTATCAAAACTTTTTTCCTTCTTTAAATAGTGACAAGATGGTAAGTTTTAAGTAAGTTTAATGGTAAGTTTAATTTTTATATTCAGCTTCCATGTTTTTAAACCGTTACTATAAACTTCTTCTTTGAGTAACTTCATTCTTAGCTATAACATCTAAGCCTCCCAAGGTTTTTTCCTTGCCACTGTCGCCCCAGGCCTGCTCAGTGAGGGCTGTGGATCTAGACAGTTCTAAAGCTGCTTTGAGACAATGCTCCACTGTAAAACTGCTCCATAAATAAATTGGACGAACAATAACTAAAGGAATAAAATGGTTATATAAGCTTAGATCACTTTTTCAAACATGGTTCCATCACCTGACACTTTCTGGGTGAAGAAATTGATCCTCGGCTTCAGACGAAGTCATTATAATATTTATATCATACTATCAACGAACTAACTGCACATGTTCAAATCCAATATCGTCCGTTTGAACAAGAATTTATGTAACTCCGATTAAAAATTCAAGAGAGAGCGGGACAGATGGTGGCGTGATCAGCCATGACTATCGTACAGCTAACAGTCTCACGTTCACCAAGCCGTTCCCAAAGTATAATGACAGAGCCGGAGATAACATGACTAATTAAAGTTTTCAATCACAGCTCAATCAGGCAGAACAAGAGACGTCTAATTAGAGCCGAATTAGAAAGAAAAAACACTTCCAGTCTCCAAGCTTTGTTTCGTCTCGGCTTGACTGAAAGGAGCTCCCTGGATTTTTTTTCTAAGACACAGGAACTGCTTGAAGTTTTAAAATGTGTTTACACCTGAAATTCAAACCCGGTTTTCAGCATTTCATTTTTTTATGTGTGTGTGTGTGTGTGTGTGTGTGTGTGTGTGTGTGTGTGCATCCCATCAGGGGATTTGTGCTGAAATCTAAAGCCCAGACGTTGAAGCTTGGGATCGAGGACGAGCTACGAGCTGGAGCTACAGGACTGAAGACGTCATTAGGAGTGGTGGATGCAGAGCCACTTCATCTGCACTCGGGCGTCAGAATAAATATTGCCGTACGGTAGAGCGACCAAACACACTCCTGCTCCTAAATGATTACTGAACCACCATATGATGGAACCGACATCAAAAACACCCAGACAGACCCTGCATACGGCAACAACTCACCTGTTATTACTCCACCTGTTTGTGTTGTTTTCCTTTCATTTCAATAGATTCCTTTTCTGGGGGGTCATTTTCTTTTCTCATACTGCCAGGTTACATATAGACATAGCTTTCTCCCACATTTCTCTTCTTTGTTTCATACTTTTAGCACCTGTAACATCAAGCTGCCACAAATTGGACTTGTTGTTCCTGCACATCCCACAGAGTGAGATCTGGATAATAAGTCCAGGGAAACACTTCAGATTTATGACAAATTCCTGTCAGTTCAGATCAGACACGATAGCCTTAGTGACATTGGGCATGAAGTCCTGGCAACAGTTTGTGATTTGTCCCAATTAAATTAATTAATTAATTAAATCAGATAAATTTTTTCCAAAGTTAATACACCATTACAAACATATTGAGAAAAAGAAAAGAAAATTAGCCTTGTGCAAAGTAATTAAAATATACAATTATATTCAATATTCAAAATCAAATATATTAATATTATATATATATATATATAAATACAACATAAAAACGTTGTAATTGCAGATCAACTAAATGTACCTTAATAAAATAAAATAAAAAGCTTACATCAGATTTTTTTTTCCAAATGCACAATTACAAACATATTGGAAAAAGAAATCCGTCTTGTGAAAAAGTAATAAAAAAGAATTAAAAATATATAATATCATTAAAAAGTATGAATAAATGATAAGTTATTATTGTAAATTATCTTTGATTAATGTGGCAGTCTTGTAATAGGAAAAAGTAATTAAAAATATAAATAAAATGAAAATATTGTAATTATGGGTCAAATAAATGGTACCTTCAATTAATTCTTCAATTAAATCAATCAGATTTACTTTTTCAAAACGTATTATTTTTCTTCTATTATTGTTTGATGTGTCTGCTTGTTTTGAACTGTGTGCCTCTGATGTTGTGTAAATTATATTTGATTTATGTTATACTTGTTGTAAAGCGTCCTTGGGTTTTGTGAAAGGCACTACATAAATTAAACATTTTGTTGTTATTATTATTATTATTATTATTATTATTATTATTATTATTATATATGCAAAAGTAATTTAACAAAGTAATTTAAATTAAATAATAAAAAAAATAAGTACAATAAAAAAAAAAAATTATGGATCAAATAAATAGCACCTTAAATAATTTATTTAAAAAATAATTTAATCAGATTTGCAAACATATTGGAAAAAAGAAAATAAAATGAGCAGTGTCCAAAAGTCTTATGTAAATAAAACAATGGACCGCACTACGCAGATTTACAATGGCATTTATCGAAACTGCAGCTAAACACACACACACACACACACACACACACACACACACACACACACACACACACACACACAGAGCCGTATTACATCTGGTCAGTAACGAGCTATAGGAGCTGTAGTGTGTTCTGGATCATAAACAGATCGAGTTTGCTGGCCCTAAGCTCTACTGATGATGCCTCCTGCAGGCCCTGTGACTCGGCGCTCCTGCACCAGCACTCTGCAGCACTCTGCCTGTGGGCACCAGGCTTTGAACCCCATGGGCTGGGCTTGCAATGTGAAGGTCAGGCTACTACGAGCGTAACTGGTATGATTGTCCGTTTAACCAAATAAAATAACTGTATGATCTGCATCCATCTATCCCTAACCGCAGTCCTGAAATAAGCATGCATAATCGTTCTCCGATTTGGAGCATACAGGTTCCTTGATGGTTCATGGTTCCTCTGAGTGTTCCTGATTTGGTGTCCGGACCCGGAGCCATGTAAAAGAATCAAACTCGTGTCGCCGGCATAACGAACCGTGCAATCAAAGGACGAGGCGTGGATCCAGTTCCTTTATTATTCTTTTATTTATATTATTTGGAGTCATATTTCAAATATATTTGCCTCTAAAATAGTTCATTACTCCACAGAGAATATACAACACCCAGCACTACAAGCTTTCCTCGCACTTGTGCACCGGATCCGAAAAATAATAATTATAATAATTATAATAAAATAAAATTTCAGAAAAGAAAAGAACAAATAACAAACAAGACGTGAATTCTCTTCTCTCAGCCTTTACGCACATTCAGGCCTATTGACTCTCTCCGTGAATGACTGAGTGACTGAGTGAGTGAGTGACTGAGTGAGAGACTGAGTGAGTGAGTGACTGAGTGAGTGACTGAGTGACTGAGTGAGTGAGTGAGGGAACGATAAGGATTCCTACGCCAAAAGTTGTGACAAGAGTGTTCTTAGCTCTTCTCGCCGACACGTCGGGGGTTTGATCCAGTAACCCGAGCAATTAACACCGTCTGAAGGTACAGGAACGAACCCTGATGGGTGTTGTGAGAAAGGCTGACCTTTTGCATGGTAATTTAAAATGTGTTTCCGCTTCATTTGCATGGCATTTGAATTTAGATGACAAGCTGGAGATCTTTTTTTCCTTCTGCAAGGCTCTGCAGGTGATGAACTGCATTCTTTGGAAGTCTAAGTTACGTCCTCCTTTTCGTTGAGCAAAACACGTCGATATCAAAACAGAGACAGCTAGGTAGATGGCACGAATGCCCACAACAGTCTGGATGCCAGGGTGTACGCAGCACGTGTGCTGGGATAAAGAACGACTTTCAATACGGATTAGACAAAAATATTTGGACACAGACGAACGCAACAGTGACGAACCCTTATAGTGCTGTAGCACTGTGTATTTAAGCTCGGAGCAAAATCCGGTAATGACGTGATTCGTCCACGACTCGCTCCGATAAAAGCGATATCTCAGCGAGAACAAACATGTTTCAAAGTCCAGCTCTAACAGACGTGGGACATCCCGACGGGACTTTAATGTGCAAAGGGTGCAAGACGTGAAATAAAATATGTCCAGTATCTTAAAGGCCTTTTCATGTTGAGTACGATTATGACGGATGCGTTTCTTAACGTACTGTTACCTTCACTCCAAGTGCGCTACGTTTGTTAAACACTGAAAACTCCCGGCTTTTTCTATCTTTACTTTCTTCTCTTATTGTGTCCCGGAGATTTCGCCGTCTCCTTTTCACAAAAACACAAAGACACGAGTGAAGATGAGTGCAGGAAGCTCTAGTTTGTGTTTTTTGTGGACATGCACTTAGATAAATAATCAAATGCTTCCATCCAGTAGGTGGACTATTTTCTGTCCAGCACCGACACTGAGGTACTCCGGCAGCACTGCTGTGTCTGATCCACTCGTACTAGCGCAAGACATGCTAACACAAGTGCTAAGAATGATCCTCCACCCATATGGTACCTGATCTGTGCTGGGCCCTGTGGGGGTCCTGACCTTTAGAGAACAGAGTAAACAGATGGACCAGTGTAAATATAGATCTACTAAGTGTAGAATAAAACATTCAGTGTAGAAACAAGGAGGCGTTTTAATCTTAGGTGTATATTTTAGGTAAACCTGATAAAAGTGCCCAAGTTCCTCAGGTCTGAGAGGTTGGTGATGCCAGCCCAGGGGTGCCCCCATGTTACAGCAGGCTTTTAAACATTCTTTCCCACAGCCCCTTCTTTTCCATGTCGTGACAGCGTCCTGCTAAAACTCGCACCCGAATCGTTTAAAGGTCAGTGCTGATTTGCCGGCTTTGTGTTCGCGTCCTCATTCACTTCTGCACCCCGAGCCATTCTCCACAGCTCATCTACCGGCCATTTAGGCTAAACGAGAGCGCATTCATCTGAGCCCTATTTACCCATTATCCATTTACCTCAAACGTGCTGAGACTGACCTTCTGTAACAATGAGGCACCGACGCAGGAATAAACGCTGCGCAGACATTCGCGTTGTTTTCAGCCGCTGTGATTTCCACCCGTACTTACAAACCTGAGTCACGGCCATACCCATAAACATTATTTTAATGCGTCCCTCCAGGCCATATTCAAAAGTCTTGGCACCTCACAGCTGTACAGGTTTTGCTGAAACACATTTCTGCACATGGAATGCATACAGTTTTAATTATAACATTAAATATTTCTGTATCGCAGGGGTGCCCAAACTTTTGCATAACACGGCTTAACACTTCTGGTTCTCCCCTTTCTAGCTATGCTGCTGTAGTTAGTGCTAATGCTACACACAGCATCAGCGGTTGTTCATAGACTCTGTGCTTTTAACAATAACTAACTACAAATTCTGTTTTCTCTCCGAGCTTGGTAGCAGTTCCAGCCCCACACACTAAGATGCTCCTCCGCTTCAGCTCCACTCAAGATCCGGACTAAATAATGCTCATATGCATATTTTATACATTATTATTTCGTCCTTATAACGTTTAGGGATTTTCCTTGCCACTGTCGCCATAGGTTTGCTCAGTTTGGGATCGGCCTCAGATATTAGAAGATATTATAAAATGGTAAAGCTGCTTTGAGGCGAAAAAACGAAAAAAGCGCTACAGAAATAAATCAGACTCGGACTGATGACTGTCTTTAATAAAACGCATTGAAAAGATTTTGTTCTGGAAAATGCTGTTGTATTTTTGTATCTACTGCAATATTAAAAAGCAATAAACGCAGCCTGTCGAAGTTTCCTCCACTCATAGGGCTGTGTAGAGCTTCTTGGGGAGAAAGCGAAACTTTCTTTAGTGTCAAATATTGTTTATAGTTTTTGTATAAGACTTTTAGTTTTAGTTTAGTTTTAGTCTTAAGGTACACCTAGGAACCCTTTTGTGATCCTGCAACTAAAAGCGTAACATTTGAAAGTGTGATATCTCGAGGTGTCAAAGGACTTAAATTTTTCACTCTAAATTTTTATATGGGTTTAAATACAGGTACTGTGGTGCTTGAAAGTTTGTGAACCCTTTAGAAGTTTCTATACTTCTGCATAAATATGACATAAAACATGACCTAAAGAGAACCCAGTTAAACAAACGAGACAAAAATATTATACTTGGTCATTTATTTCATGAGGAAAATGATCCAATATTACATATTAGTGAGTGGCAAAAATATGTGAACCTCTAGGATAAGAAGTTAATTTGAAGGTGAAATTAGAGTCAGGTGTTTCAATCAATGGGATGCCAATCAGGTGTGAGTGGGCACCCTGTTTTATTTAAAGAACAGGGATCTATCAAAGTCTGCTCTTCACAACACATGTTTGTGGAAATGTATCATGGCACGAACAAAGGAGATTTCTGAGGACCTCAGAAAAAGAGTTGTTGATGCTCATCAGGCTGGAAAAGGTTACAAAACCATCTCTAAAGAGTTTGGACTCCACCAATCCACAGTCAGACAGATTGTGTACAAATGGAGGAAATTCCAGACCATTGTTACCCTCCCCAGGAGTGGCCGACCAACAAAGATCACTCTCACATTGGCTAATGTTAATGTTCATGAGTCCACCATCAGAAGAACACTGAACAACAATGATGTGCATGGCAGGGCTGCAAGGAGAAAGCCACTGCTCTCCAAAAAGAACATTGCTGCTCGTCTGCAGTTTGCTAAAGATCACATGGACGAGCCAGAAGGCTATTGGAAGAATGTTTTGTGGACGGGTCAGACCAAAATAGAACTTTTTTGGTTTAAAAGAAAAAGCGCGTTATGTTTGGAGAAAGGAAAACACTGCATTCCAGCATAAGAACCTTATCCCATCTGTGAAACATGGGTGGTGGTAGTATCATGGTTTGGGCCTGTTTTGCTGCATCTGGGCAGGACGGCTTTGCCATCATTGATGGAACAATGAATTCTGAATGATATCAGAGAATTCTACAGGAAAATGTCAGGACATCTGTCCATGAAATGAATCTCAAGAGAAGGTGGGTCATGCAGCAAGACAACGACCCTAAGCACACAAGCCGTTCTACCAAAGAATGGTTACAGAAGGATATAAAGTTCATGTTTTGGAATGGCCAAGCCAAAGTCCTGACCTTAATCCAATGGAAATGTTGTGGAAGGACCTGAAGCGAGCAGCTAATGTGAGGAAAACCACCAAACATCCCAGAGCTGAAGCTGTTCTGTACGGAGGAATGGGCTAAAATTCCTCCAAGCCGGTGAGCAGGACTGATCAACAGCTACAGGAAACGTTTAGCTGCAGTTATTGCTGTACAGAGGGTCACATACTTTTTGCCACTCACTAATATGTAATATTGGATCATTTTCCTCAATCAATAAATGACCAAGTATAATATTTTTGTCTCATTTGTTTAACTGGGTTCTCTTTATCTACTTTTAGGACTTGTATGAAAATCTGATGATGATTTAGGTCATATTTATGCAGAAATATAAAAAATGCTAAAGGGTTCACAAACTTTGAAGCACCACTGCACGTGCTGTTTAAAGTCCATCCAACCCTTAGGTGGTTCCCTTGAGAATTATAACGGGATAAAAATCTGCCTTAAATATAACTTATTCACATCTGAATCGCAGAAAACTACTACGAGCAAAACCTTGTGACATCTGCCGACAGAAAAGAGGATCACAGTGATTCACCTTTTTTAAAAGATTCAATATTCATATTGTGTTTTATCTAAATAAGTCTCTAAACCACTCTGTGACTGTCTCACAGGACGTGATGAGGATGTTAAAAGGAAGAAAGGAGCACGGGAGTTTCAGCATCTCACATTTTTTCTTTTTAGCATGAACTCAACGTCATCGCAAACCTGAATGTCTTATATGGGAGTGAAACGGCTCTGTGCTGCCAAGGAGGCGCGGGAACTACAGAGTAAAAAGAAATGTGACGATGAAAAAAAAAAAAAACTGTTTTTACTCGGTTTTGTTCCGAATATGAAAAGGCAGATCATCGTTATAAGAGCTCGAGTTAATTTACTGTCCACGTTAAATCGTACGTTCGGTGTGACGCTCTTTGCACGCTACACCTACGAATGTACCACGGCGGAGGAAAAAATAGTGTAGACCTGCGACAAACAGATGATTTAATAGCTATGAAAGCTGTTCTGCGACGTTCTGCAGGTCTACCAAACGAATCGTCCTGTTAGCGTCAGACCCTTGTGTTCTGGAAGCATTTCCGTTCCTGACCTTCCTTCGATAAATGGATTATGTGCTAGAGGGAAGGCGAAGGCAGAGTTAATGCTAGTGCTAATGTTAATGCGAATGCCAACACAGCTTTAACACGGACTTTACCAGGACCGGACCGGACCGGAGTGGTCCTGCTACCTACTTATGAAACACCGGTCTGTGGAATGTAGCAGACATGAGCTATATTGCATCCTCAGATAAATATGAGTCGATTAAATATGAGAGCGAGCGATCTTTACAAAGCAGGTGGGTGAAACCGAGGGTTTTCGAGCAGCCCTGGGGTTCAGATCCCCGCCAAGGGCGTCGACGTGAGCGTGGACAATGAGGGTGCGTCAAAAACAAATCGATATATGATTGTATCTCAGCATCTTAACCTTAAGCGAGAACAGTTTGTCCGTCCGTCCATCCTTCGTGGTGGAGGCACGCTCGGCGTCTTCCGTCCTTCTGAGCCATTTTCTGGCTGCGATGTTTGTGCTCCTTAAAGTCCAGAACAGTCAGCGTTCAGGCGAATGCAACGCGAATAAATAATCCCGCCCCGGACGCGCTCCCCGGAGCCCGGACTGGTCGGGAATGCCTCACAGTGTGAGCCTAATTCGGAGTCGATCGGATCCCTGTGCTGAACGTCACATTATTACGATGTATTGCTCATGAAATGTTTTTTAATGATTGTTTCGTCAAGAAGTCCTTCGAATCCTGGAGACTTTGCAGGATTTGGAGTTTGTCCCCAAGCATGCAGACCCGGCTCGGCCACGGCCGTTCACGTGGGGGGTCCTTCCAGGTCGCCTCGAGTGGAGAGATATTAGTCGGTCGTCCTCATGCTCATGTTTAACTTATAGATATGATGGGCTGCCATCGTCTCTGTTCACATTCCCAAAAAGGGGTGGTATCAAGTACCCCGGGTGGTCGGAGTGGGGTAGACCACCCTCTAAGGAGTCCAACCGCCGAAGATACATCCAGAGCAAGGCAGGAAAACGTTATATGGTAGTATTTTGTGTTTATAATAAAGTACAAGGCATACCGCAAGTTCTTGGACAAAATACCAGACAGTAGAACCAAAAAATCTTAAAAAGCATATAAATTTGTGCTTCTTTAGTTTGATAATAGTCTCGAGAAGATGCAGCTGTCGCTTCCTAGGTAATATATCACACACGGGGTAATGTACAGGTCCTGTTTCCGTCTTCTCGGCTGTCCTCGCGCTTACGTTCAACCCAGGAACGTAACGGGTGCGAGGGAAAGCCGGGGCCCTTACGGGTCGCCCCTGCCTTCGCTTGAAGAACCGCCATCATCTTTGGTAGCACGATGGACACCTTGCGGTGTCAGCGAGGGTGAGGGAGGACGAATAAGGAGGGGTAAAACCCAAACAGACGATAATAAAGACTGACCGAGGCGTACCACGTCACAGCCTCTAGAGGGAGGAGAGCTAAAGCATCGAAAACCAAACGAGCAAAGGAAGCAAACAGGAGGAGGGTAGGAACACATCTGGGCAGTGCTGGTTGATGCCACGGAGGGTGGCGGGTGCAAAGGTACGAACGGGCGCATCGTCCATCATCTGGAGAAGAGCGGGGCGCACAGGCACAGGGAGATAAGGAGCAGCACGGGCACAGGGACCGGACCGAGGCTTTGGGCTGATCCCGGAAGCACATCTGCAAACAGAAGAAACAGGATGTGAGATGGGTCGGCCCTTACACAATCCAATCCAATGCAGTGGCAGTGCTAGGATTAAGCCCTTAACCTTCTGATAAACAGTGCAGGACCTTAGAACCGGCGCACCACCACGGTCCCGATACTATACGCAACGACTACAGAACTGTGATGGTTCTGTTATCTTAGGATAAGAAAACTGACTTTTAACAAGGTTTACCAAGATTTAGTGACGTTTACCGAGGCTTACCGAGGCTTAGCGAGCTTCCAAAGTGAGATTTCGAAAGGTTTACAAAGGTTTTGTGGGTGTTAGAAAGGTTTCATGAGGCTAAGCAAGGTTTAGCAAAAGTTTACCAAGACTTCGCAAGGTTCCATAATGTTTAGTGATTTTTAACGTGGTATATCGTGGTCTTGCAAGCTTTTAGTGATGTTTAGCAAGGTTTAGTGAGGTTCAGCTAGGCGCAGCAAGGTTTAGCGGGGTTTAGTCAGGTGTAGCAAGGCTTACCAAGGTTTAGCGAGGTTTATTGGGGCTTAGTGAGAAGGTTTAGGTCTTCCAATGTTAAGGGGGAGTTTAGTGTGGTTTAGCAAAGGTATAACAAACTCCATCAAAACATCGGAACCTAGCAAGGTTTACCAAGGTTTAGAGATGTTTAGCAAGGTTTAACATGACTTGGCAAGGTGTAGCAAGGTTTAGCGAGGTTTCCCAAGGATTAATGAGATTTAGAAAGGACTAACAAGATTTACTGAGGTGTAGCAAGATATATCAAGGTTTAGCGACATGTACAAACGGTTTAGCAAGGTTTATTGAGGTTTCCAGAGGATTTATGAGACTAAGCAAGGTTTAGCGAGGTGTAGCAAGGCTTACCAAGGTTTAGCGAGGTTTATTAAGGTTTTGCGAGGACTGGTGAGACCTACCGAGGTTTAACAGGATTTAGGAAGGTGTAGCAGGGTTTCCAAAGGTTTATTTCAATATAGCAAGGTTAGCAATGTATTGCAATTTAGCAATGCAATTTAGCAAATGTATAACAAGTTCAGTCAAAACTTCAGCAAGGTTTCGCGAGGTTTTCTAGAACTTAGCAAGGTTTACCGAGATTTAGAGATGTTTAGCGAGGTTTGCCAAGGTTTTCAGAGGCTTTGCAAGGTTTAGCAACGTTGACTGAGAGACAGCGAGGTTTTGCAAGGCTTAGCAAGGTTTATTGAGGTTTTGCTGAGATTAGTGTTTATCAGCAAGGCTTAGCGAGGTTTATCGTGACTTAGCAAGGTTTATTGAAGTTTAGCAAGGTTTGTCAAGGTCTTGCAAGGTTTACCGAGGTGTATAAAGGATTGGTAGCGAGCTGTAGCGAGGATTATCGAGGTTTCCCAAGGATTAGTGAGCTTTAGCTAGGAGTAGCAAGGTTTGGCGACATGTAGAAACGGTGTAGCGAGGTCTATTGAGGTTTCCAGAGGATTAGTGAGACTTAGAAAGTTGTAACAAGGTTTAGAAAGGTTTAACAAGATGGAGGAAGGTTTATTGAAGGTTTAGTGAGGTTTAGCAATGTTTCCTGAGATTCAGAAAGGTGTAGAAAGCGGTGGCAAGGTTTACCGAGGTTTCATGATGATCAGCGAGGTTTAGCGAGGTCATGTGAGGCTTACCGAGGGCTAGCAACCTTTACCAAGCTTCAGAAAGGTTTTGCAAGATTTACAGGGGTGTAGCGAGGTTTAGTGAGGTTTAGCCAGGTTTTAAAAGGTTCTGCAAGGATTAGTGAGGCTTTATTAAGATTTAGCACAATTTAGTGAGGTTTTCCAAAATTTATTAGAGTGTAGCAAGGTTTTGCAAGATTTAGAAACATGTAGCAAGGTTACGCAAGGTTAAGGTTGTGCTGCAAAACGCCTGTTTAAGATACAGATGTAAAGTAGAGTATTTAGCATTGTTGAAAACCACGCCGGTACGCACACTGTGTCTTTTACTCCCGTCACACTCAAAGTTCACATTTCCACAGATGTACACATGCACTACACGACATTATGCATGCACCTGACCGACAAAATGCACTAAATACATAAAAAGTAGCTTTTTACTTAAAGGATCGATATTGCTCCTATAAAGAGATTGTAGTGCAGGCAGTAAATCAATACATTTCCTAGCAGCCACTCTTATTCTCCTCCTTCAGAGACCGATACACTGCCTCTGTCACTTCTCAAGGACATTCGACGGAAGCTTCAAAGGGAAGACTACAGTCGCGTGCAAAAGTTCCGGCTCACAACCTGTACAGCGCACACCTCTAGCACTTTCATTTCTGTTGTTTGGATGTCGGAGGAAAGCGTATCGTCGATATTTGACTGGACCGGCTTTAGATCTCCATCACTGATTGAGCTAAGAACTTTACTGCAGCCAATGAAAAAAGAACTCATTTGGTAAAAAGTGCATTAGAGCACTAACAACGACAAAAAGATCCAAATAATCACGTTAACTGCTCCCCAAAGGACAGATTTATCTGGACGCCCATTAATAGTTTATTTTGAACCGTAATATGAGGTTTAATTATATTAAGGTACAGCTTTGGCTCCAAGTAATGGCACTGAAATTAAATTAGAGAGGGTTTTTAGATGCGCTGCTTTACGTACGCGGCTTTTTAACGTCGTTACTCCGGAGTTTGCGTGACACGGCATTGCGCCGACTCGATGCCACACAGGTACAGCAAATCACAGACTCCTTCAATTGAAGAATCAAGAGATCAGTGGCTAAAAGTTCTCCACGTTTTGGCTTGGATAGAACTTTTTGGCAAACAAAACGATGTGTAAACAACAATGGGCACCTGAGACGATGAGACAAACCTGTGCTTGGCAGATTTCTTGACACAGTGACCCAACTGAACGGTTAGTGAAGGACGAATAATGGAATTATTGGTTGGAAATCTTAATGCTGCTTCATATACTGGCATTCTAAAGCCTTGGGAGCCTGATATGGGGGCACCCTTTGTCTAATTTATGCGTGGAGTAGAATAGAAGGCAGTGATGCTCTGGACCATCAGCTGATATCTCAGCTCTTTTCTGGCACCAGCTCATCTGCTGCTGGGCTGGAGGGCCTGACTGGACCGAAGAAGGGGGGGCGAGTAAAGATACCAGCACTGTGCCAGGCATGAGCTCATCTAACTGGTTGCCCAGATGCCTCCATGCCACCCACTCCCATTGAATAGCTGCTCATGCTGGATGTAGTTGATGGAAAACTGATTAGATCATACAAACAAACACAGATCAGGCCTGTTGGGCTGATTATTCAACAACGGTGTGTCAGATATCCACAGGTACAGGTCGGGGGGGATCAGTGGTCTGAAACGCTAACCCATCCCCACACTGAACCAGGTACGAATCCCAGTGGTGCCATCCAGCCAGCTGACCGGGTGAAGTGGGGTTAAAATGGGAAACTAAAATGAACAATAATAACCGCTTAAACATCTTTAGACACAAAGTGACCGTGGCCATGCTTCTTCATGCATGTTATCGCTGATAATATAATCTCATGCTCTATAAGCGATGAGGTTCTGTGCCAGTTCTTTCCCCCAGCTGTGTTATTACAGAGCCTCGAAAAAATCCAGTCCTCAGCATCACTGCCATAAGTGCATTTTGAGCAGAAACTGTGCTGTATTGTTAAAATCCTGATATCGAATTTCAAACATAACGATGGCGATCCCTGTCAAACATGACCAAGTCTTCCCTGTACCTACCTGTTTCAGGCAGCTTCTCCTGCTTGCACTTCCCTTTGGTGATGGAGACGTCATCGATGGCAATGTCGCCTTCGAAGCCGTCACCCCGGATGCCCTCGAACACCACCTGGAATTGACAGGAGATCAAGGATGAAGACGAGGCTGTTATAAATGCGTTCCGACCTCACATGGTAGATGTAAAAGGTTCATCACTTTTATTTTCCATTTAGATAATGAAACCACATTCAATGAGATTGTTTTTGGCATGTACATCTTTCTCAGGTGGTTATTAGTGTGGTTGCCAGGGTTTTGAACCCAGACACGGAGTGCTAAGCCAATGAGGGAGCTCTGGAGGGCAAAACCGGCTTACAGGGAGGACCCAACATGGAAGGACCATCCTTAATGAGTTTACATGCACTTGGATAATCCGATAACGTTAAAGTTCTGGGATTACATAATTCAGGCAGTAATCGGATTTCTACTTCGTAGCCAGCCAATAATCTCAAAGAAATATGACATAAACTTCAAACTTTAATATGAAATACTCAAATGATCCATTTTCTCATGGATATAGTTAGTTAGTAGTTTCAGAGTCTCCATGTAGTGTTCGATAGCCGTTCTGCTGCTGGTAATTCTGTTGCGTGTTCAATTCCGGGGTTGCCAGATCCAGCAAGAGAAAACTAAAGTCAATGGAACAAGAGGCCAAATAAAGCCAGATCTTTAGAAACAACATGGCAACATGCGCATTCTGCTTTGAGTAATTCAACTACTGGGACAAAATCCGGCTCTCTTTATCGGATTTCTTAATCTGATCTGTAGATCAGAGTATGCTGTGTACATGATCACTTGAATAATCAAGACAGCTGCAGAAATCCAACTATGATCTGATTATTAAGCGCATAGATAAAGACACAACTGGAAAAAGTTCTTGCAGGAATATCCTGGCAACCTTGGAGATGCAATGCTTTCAATTTCGGAAGCTTAAGCATGAAAGAACAACGTGGAATAATAAATCGAGTTTATTCAGTTCTTATAAAGAATACTTTTTTTTCAGACATATATGATCCCTACGGAGGGAGGAGGGAGGAGGATGGAGGACGGGGGGGGGGGGGGGGGGGGGGGGGGGGGGGGGGGGGGGGGGGGAATTTATGACATATTTGTATTCTAAGAGTTAGTGAGGGGGTAGTGGGGGAGGTAAGAAGAGGGGGGGGCGGGTTGGGACGAGAACGTGTCGGGTCGTTAGACTTGGTGTTGTTAAGAAGAGCCCTTCATGCCCCCAGACATAGAAAGAGCAATTGCAAGGTTGCAAGAGGTCGAGCCTCTTGACCGACTCGAACCGCAGAGAAAATGTTCACACAACACTTTTTCTGACTTCTGATCTCGCCAGGCAGTCCAATCACACACACACACACACACACACACACACACACACACACACACACAAAACTCCTGACCCTTAACTTAATCCCAACCTTAGTCTCTTTGAACAAGACGCCGTTTTGAATAAATAAACCCGAAGACAGCCGGCTGAAGGAAGGGAAATGAGACGGGAGC
Source organism: Ancistrus triradiatus (assembly GCA_025084515.1). Taxonomy (NCBI): domain Eukaryota; kingdom Metazoa; phylum Chordata; class Actinopteri; order Siluriformes; family Loricariidae; genus Ancistrus; species Ancistrus triradiatus. The sequence goes on along the minus strand of JAJAGP010000008.1, from coordinate 1,638,273 downwards.
GGCGGAAACCAAGCCTGCTAATAGACTGCGAGATGGTCTAATTTGATTTCCTTCGCCTATTAGCGCTAAGCCTAACCGAACTCTCTCGCTGTTCTAATTGGCTGCAGGACCACGGCGAGGGGTGCGTACGTGGGCGTAATATCAAACGCCGCCGTGCCTTATTTCTCCTTCCACTTACAATTAAACTGAGCAGCTGAAGGTTAAGGAACTCTTTCGGCGCTGCCGCAGCTGGGATTTGGACTCGCAGCCTTTCGTATCAGCAGTCCAACGTATTGTACGTGGCACGCTGGCATGTTAACCCCCGGTGGGTTTGGCTGGCTGGTTAAATATGGTGTGTTTTATAATACAACCCCAAATCCTTACATTTCCTTTGACTTTTATTTCATTGCAGGCAGTAGGAACCTGAGATATTTCAGTTTTTTTCTGGTCACCTTCATTTGCTTTGTTAATAAACATCCATTCCTGCATGTCAGCTCTGCTACACATTCGAAAAAAGTTGGGATGGGGACAATTTAGGGCTAATAATGAGATAAATATCTAAATAATGATGTGGTTCCAAACAGATGATTATTGAGTCTTTGAGGAGTAATGATGGGTAGAGGATCTCCAGTTTATCAACAAACATGTGAGAAAATGCTCCTCATTCAACGATTCAGAATCTGGAGGAATTTCAGACTAAACTGAAGAGGGGTGATCTCCGCTCCCTCAGACGGCACTGCATCAAGAACCGTCATTCATCAATAGCTGATAGAACCACATGGACAAGGGATTCCTTTACCAAACCTTTATCAAGCTCTACAATACAGAGTTACATTCACAGATACCACTTAAAACGTTACTGTGCTAAAAAGAAGCCTTATGTTATAACCATGTCCAGAAGGGGCGTCGGCTTCTCTGGGCTTGAAGGCATCTGGGATGGACCATCACACAGTGGAGACGGGGATTGTGCTCAGACCCATCAGTATCACAGATCTTTTTTGGAAGAAATGGATGAAACTGGATGTTTATCAATCGTCATATTTCCTTAAGAACTCGACGCTGAGCGAGGATTAGTCGTCCAGAGCCTTAACTATTGAGCCACCAGTAGCTTACCTGCAACGTGAGCCTTCGGACACAGCCACAGATCTCCTGATCTGTTTTATCCGTCATGCTCTGAGCGTGTATATCTTTTTGTTTCCCGACTGTAGAGTGCATTAGCGGCATTGACCTCATTACACAAACGCGCCTCATTCACTCCGCAGAACTCAAGACTAATGCAAAAAAAAGGCCATTATTCTTGGCAGTCGAGTGCCCTTCGTTTATGGTAGTGAATGCACTAGCCTTTAATGGGGATCTCTGGCTCGGCCGCTCGCCGGCTTGTTTGCGCGTACGCGTGTGTGCGTCGGAGAGAGACGGTAATTAGCGCCCGTGGCTGCTGAAGGTTACGTGAGAGTTGTTGCAAAGCTGATGAAAATCCCTTGTATATTCCGATCATGACAGGAAGCGAGAGCCGGAGCGAGAAGAAAAGAGAAAAAGAGAAACGTACGATCGGGAAAAGGGGCGAGAGCGAGGTTAATGGATGAAAGCTCCGAATGGGAAGCTCAGCGGACTGGACGCACAAAGAGGATAAAAAAGATGAGACGATCCAGAGAAAGGAGGTGGCGTGGACGCGGATCAGCGGGCCCTTTCCTTTCGCTTGCTGTCTTTCATAAAAATCATAATTAAGCCGAGCTAATTAGCGAGCGTCCCTCGCTCCCCGTACGCCCCTGTTGTCGAGATCTTTCTCTTTTGTCATCGTCTTTATAGTTCCAGTTACCACAAGAGCCAACTTTGATGCCACGTACGTGGCTGCCAAGCAGGGAATTGTGGGTAGAGTGTGATCTCGGTACACACGGCGACGGGGTCGTTGGAGTCTGTTCAGAAAAATGATTTGTTCAATTGCATGTTGGGCCTGATGGAGATCAACTGAACAGGAATATATTAAGCAAAAGAACTCACTGAGTCAGCATGACCAAATGATTCACTGATTCAAACACACACCCCCGACTAAACTAGACAGAAGTGAATCTTGGAAGTAACTAAATGATTCATCGATTCAAACATTAAAGTTCAGAATGAGCTTGGGAATGGCTAAATGATTCACTGATTCAAACACACACCCCCAACTAAACTAGACAGAAGTGAATCTTGGAAGTAACTGAATGATTCATCGATTCAAACATTAAAGTTCAGAATGAGTTTGGGAATGGCTAAATGAATCACTGATTCAAACACACACCCCCGACTAAACTAGACAGAAGTGAATCTTGGTAATAACTAAATGATTCATAACCAGTGATTCACTGGTCTAAAAATGAACTCGCTGAAAGAACAAGGTATGATTCTCAGTCATGACTGAACAAGTCACTGATTCAAAGTAGTAAACAAAGTAAAGCACTGATGTAAAGGAGAGAATGAGACAGATACAAATCTTTTTAATGACTAAATGATTCACTGAATCAAATACAGAACCCCCACTGGAGAAGACAGAAATGAATCTTGTTAATGATTAAATGATTCACTGATTCAAACACTGATCTACTGAACAAAGTGCAAGAAATCTTGGTTGTGTCTACATGAGTCACTGATTCAACCAGTAATGCAGTAATTTGTGATGTTGACTAAATGATTCACTGACACAAACCCACAACCCGACTAAACAAGAAGTGAATCTTGGTAGTAACTAAATGATTCACTGATTCAAACACAGAACCAATGATTCATTGGTCTAAAAACGGACTCACTGAAAGAGCAAGGTATGATTCTCAGTCATGACTGAACGATTCACCAATTCAAACTGTAAAGCAGAGAATGAGACAGCTCCAAATCTTTTTAATGACTAAATGATTCACTGATTCAAAAACAGAACTCCCACTGGACAAGACAGAAATGAATCTTGTTACTGACTAAATGATTCACTGATCCATAAACTAACACAGAGAATGAGACAGAACAAGACTAAATTGAATCTTATCAATGACTAAATGATTCACTGATTCAAACAGTAATGCAGTCAATCGTGTTAACAACTAAATGATTCAAATCACTGATTCACTGACTTGTTCAATTAGAAATGGGAGAATCTATCTCATAACTATATGATTCACTGATCAATGACTGACTCCCTCAATGAGAGAAAAGTGAATCTAGGTACTGAACGAACGATTCATCGATTCACTTCAGTAATACAACTGAGGGCATAACTAAATGAGTCACTGAATCAAACTGACTCACTGAATGACTAATTGTGAATGTACTGATATAAAGTGAGACTACAGTCAAACAAAGGTGAGCTAAAGTAGCTATTAACATTAGCGTTAGCATTAGCTCAGCATGCTTTGGAGCTTTTCCTCTGTACATATCTATAAATCAGCACCGAATCTGCTATGAAAGCTACGAAGGCGAGGGTAACGTGACTGGAGTCTGGATTCATTTGCTGTACCACAGGGGGAGCCGAAGCCTGAACGAGGAAACGATGAGCGCTAGCAGATGGGATGGACAGAGGGAGAGATGGCTGGATTAGCCCAGCTAGCCAAATGTTCTTATCCGGAGGAGTCTGGATTCCTTTCTCGCCATCGATCTGCGGGCAAACTGGCAAAACTGGCAAACAGAGAAGCAATCCAAGCAAGGGACTTTTTTCTTTATGGTTCCAGATTGTAAATTCTGATTTGTTTGTGGTTTATGCTTCTTGTGACATCATAAAATGGTGATGGAAGTATTTTTATGTCTTACAGTGAAGTGCACCTTAAGGCACCTTAAGGTTATAAAGTAGTAAATAAATCAAATCAAATCAAAGCAAAGCAAATCGGGATGCTACTCCAGTGCTGACCACTAGGGGCATCAGTTATTTAATTAGTATTTATGTATAGATTGTATCATATCTGTATAGATTAAGGGTGGCAATGCCAGGTTGGGCATCACGCAGACACCACTGGCCATGTCTGAGAGATGGGAGGCCAGACAGGGTGAACATACCTGGGCGCTGCAAAAGACTGGCTTAAAAACTCGTAAAACTTTTGATCGTGAGGCTAAGGCGTGGTTACAGAAATCCTCCGAGGTCTTTATTCCCAGTGTGTTATGAATGGCATGTTAATATAAAAGCCTTATCAGAAATCTGTTCCATCATTATCGGTCGCCTGTTTGATTCTCGGAGGCGGCGTGAGCGTTAGCGTTAGCCATCGCTCAGTGCTGTCCATCAAACCCAACACACAATGTCAAGATCATCACGAGCCAAGACCTCGAACGTGATGCGGAAACTCTGCAGGAAATTAAAGCGAGTTAGAAAAGGAGCTCGAGTTTGGCGAGGAAGACGTTCGACCAAAACAACCGGCGCTGTGAATGCATAATGAGTCAAAGAAAGTGGCGGAAAAAAACCAGAGGTAAAGAGGAAAGAAGAGAGAAAGAGAGAGGGAAGAAAAGAGAGAGAGAGAGACAAAGGAAAGAAGAGAAAGACAGAAAGAGGAAAGAAAAGACAGAGAGAGAGAGAGAGAGAGAGAGAGAGAGAGAGAGAGAGAGAGGAAAGAAAGAAGAGATAGAGAGACAGAGAAAAAGGAAGGGAAGAAGAGAGGGAGACAGAAAGAGGAAAGAAAAAAAAGAAAGAGGGAGGAAAGAAAGACAGAGACAGGAGGAGGAAGAGAGAAAGAAAAGAGAGAAAGACAGAGGAAAAAAGAGAGAGAGACAGAGGAAAAAAGAGAGAGAGACAGAGGAAAAAAGAAAATGAAACAGAGGGAGGAAAGAAGACAAACCAGGAACTCCTGCTCAGTAGTAGAGGGTGACCTTGCCCTTAACTGAGGGAGTTCCTCACATTCTGAGAAAACCAACTTGCAATCCAGACAACATACAAAACACCATCTGAACGAGTCTGGATCTTTTGCTGACATATGGGGGCACCCATGACCTCATGATGAGTCCACCACCTAGACTCAGAGGGAACTAGGAAACCCCTGAAGGAGTGGAAAAGCAAAGGCCTGGGGTACGAGCCGAGAGCCGAGAACCTAACCAGAGTGACTCAGTCAGTAGAGCACAGGTTCCAATCTGTATCCCGCCTCTGGCAAGGTGATGAGTTACTCTCCGTCAGTGCCAGGTTACGTCCCGGTCCTCAGGTCATGCCATCTGATTGTGGTCTACCTCGAATTCCAGGTGCCTTCTATCCTTCAGAGTTTAAATTGATCTGAAGTAATTATATTCTCTACAGATTTCTCTTTTGTATATCCCTAAAGTAAAATGTGGTGTGTGTGTGTGTGTGTGTGTGTGTGTGTGTGTGGGTGTGTGCGTGGACTCAGTAAAACACTTCCACCATGACACAGCTCTTCTCAAATCGTTACATCATGGCACTCTGAGCATGACCGAACACACACACGTACCTGGAAGGGCCCGCTGGGATACACCACCACGTTAGCCTTCTTCCAGTTCGGGCCTTGGTGGTTCGAGAGGGTCCAAACTAAAGAGTCCACTGTGGCAATGCTCTTCACCCTCAGGAGAACGTTCAGAGTTCCTACAGCAGAGCAGAAACAAAAACTTTAGTTCAGATACTATGTCTGACATCCGTCCCAAATGGACTGGCTATTTCCTGAACAAACTTTTGGCACTTTTCTGCCCTGTTATGGCTTTATACGCTGTTTTTGGTGGCTTTTCATGGTCAGGTAGTCTTTCATGATGTTAAGCATTACTTAGAGTGGTCGAAAGCACACCAACAGTGGACCCTGCAGCACTGAAAACACATTACCTAGAGTAACTCATGGAGTTTTAGTGTCTCGACATCTAATTTGGCCATAACCATGTACGACACACTGACATTGGACCTCGGAGTGGGAAATCTGGCAGCTTGATTTTGGATTTATGTCGGAAGATGTGCGTAAAGTGCGGTGGAGGAGGATTGACGGAATAATGGTCTATTTTTGATACTTTAGGCCACTAATCACGCCCCACTTTGTACCTCATAACAGTCAAGACCAAAGCAATGGAGGACTGTGCTAGCCTAGCGATTAAGGTACTATTAACCAGAAAGTCCAGAGTTTGAAACCCACCTCCTGCAAGCTGCCACTGTTGGGTCTTTGATCAAGACCTTTAACATTGAGTTGTAAGACTGCATCACTTGTGAGTCGCTCTGGGAAAGAGCTGTCTCGTACTGTTGTCAAATCAATCAGCAAATATAATGGATTTATTAATTCAACTGTCTGACAAAAATTTGGGAAAAGTATTGGCTTGGCTTGTTGTAACAGACCTTGACTGGTGGAAGAACCCGATCCAACCTAAGGAATGAAGTGGAACGTCAACTGTAAGCCACTGATCTTGTGGACAAATGGCAGCAAATGTTCCAGAAAATGTTCCAACATCTAGTGGAAGCCTCTCTGAAAGTGTGGAGGCTCTTACAGAACTATAACGTCACCAAATCCACGTTAAACATTAGCTTAAAAGTTTATATAAAATAGATCTTGCCATTCACATGCAAACATATGAAAACATGTTTATTTCTGAAGTGTAAACATTTTCTTGTACAAGTTTTCTGACGAGCAAAAAAACTTGCGTCCTCCGCAAATCAACGAAATCACTGTAAACAAAATGCCCCATTGCAGGTTCATCATATCTTAAATAACTGAGCGAGAACAAGTGAAAAAGAACAACAATTCAAAACAACAATGTGCTTGTATAAAAATGAAACAAAAATAGTCTTTAGTCTGCTGAGTTAGGACAGGCTATGCCGCTGTGAGCACGATGCTCCCTGGTGTTTAAAAAGTGCAACTGCATTAGAGAAAACGCACAATCCAACTCGGTGATGCGTCGACCAATTTTTGCATTGTTACACCCCTAGAAAACATGTTGCTGCATCTGAGAGACATTATGAGAACAGAGAATGGGGACAAACACAACCTGTGCGGCTCATGGACTGAATTAGACCTCCTCCTTTAGATTTAGGAGAATCCGATATGTTTCCACTCAGATCTGGGACGAAGTCTCCGGGTAAAGCAAAAGCAGAAAAGCACAGGAATCCACTAGAAGTTGCCAGTGGATTTTTTGTGCGATTTATTCAGACGACAGTAAATTAATTCGAGCTCGTGTCTGGTGTGGAAGAAGGTATCATCTGCGATTTTTCGTATGGTGAACGTGCGACATTATTTTATTCGCCCTCTGAGAAGAAAAAACCTCACTGACCAATCCCTGTCACTCCTGCGCCTCAGGAAGCTCCTGTATTTTCAGTCTGCCTTTTCAGACTTCAGACTTATTTCATTGCTTTTCCCTCTGTTGTTCTCTCTCCTCCTCAGAACCACAGAGCCATTTCACTCGCTCAGGAAAATGTTCAGTTTCAGGTCTATGTTATTAAAAACAATAGTAATATTATTAGTAATGAATAATAAATGATATTGAGTAAAAGCTTCAACTTGATGTACTTGGAAAGACCTCTGAAATCAGTCGATGGTTTTCACGCCCTTGTATGAGACGCTGAAACTCTCAGTGTTCCTTTCTCTTCACCAAAATCGTACCCAGTAATGGCGTTTGCATTTCTCTGTGAGCAGCAAAAGAACGGGTTCATCACTTGAAGAAGACATTTCGTAAGGTTTTACGCCGCGTCGCATCCGGTGTGTATATGCTTTCTGTAGAGGCGAAGAAATTGCGTCGAAATATTTTTTTGTTATTTTTCGCCCTCAGTTGGTCAGCTCATTGGATAAATGGCTAAATCCCTCAGAACAAACGACTGATAAAAGTAAAAGTGGTTTGTAAATATCACACACAAGTGATATCTTGTCCCACAATCCTCTTTGGCAGAAGAATGAGTTTCAAGTCAGCAAGTCTGGGTTTCCATGGGTAAGCAATGTAAAGCACAACTGACAGTCGTATGAAAAAGTTTGGGCACCCCTGATCATTTTCATGACTTTTCTTTATAAATCATTGGTTGTCCAGCTCAGCAATTTCAGGTAAATATATCATATAGCAGATGAACACTGTGATATTTGAGAAGTGAAATTAAGTTTATAGGTTTTTACAGAAAGTGTGCAGTAATTATTCAAACTAAATTAGGCAGGTGCATAAATTTGGGCACCCTTGTCATTTGAATACCTTTAGCACTAATTATGAGAACACAAAATTTGTTTTGTAAGCTCATTGACCCTTGATCTACATACACAAGTGAATCCAACTATGAGAAAGTGTTAAGGTGGCCAATTGGAAGTTTTTCTCCTCTTTGTATCTTCTCTGAAGAGTGGCAACATGGGAGCCTCAAAACAACTCTCAAATGGCCTGAAAACAAAGGCTGTTCAACATCATGGTTCAGGGAAAGGGAAAAGCTCTCTCAGAGATTTCAGCTGTCCAGTTTCCACTGTGAGGAACATAGTGAGGCAATGGAAGACCACAGGCACAGTTTCTAGTTTTTAAGGAACTCCCGAAGAGGCAGACCAAGAAAAAATCTTCAGATAGGCAGAGGCGAAGGATGGTGAGAAAACAGTCATAGGTCAAGCCACAGACCACCCTCCAAAGACCTACAACCTCATCTTGCTGCAGATGGTGTCAACTGTTCATCGTTCAAACTATCCAGCGCACTTTGCACAAGGAGAGGCTGTATGGGGCGGAGAGTAATGCAGAAGAAGCCTTTTCTGCAGACAACGCCACAAACAGAGTCACTTGAGGTGTGCTACAGCACATTTTGGACAATCCAGCTTCATTTTGGAATAAAGTGCTGTGTACTGATGAAACTAAAATTGAGTTATTTGGACATAACAAGGAGCAGAAAAAGAACACAGCACCCCAAGACAAACACTTTTGCTAAACCCACAGTAAAAATTTGGTGGCGGTTTCCATCATGCTGTGGACTGTGTGGCCAGTGCAGGTAAACTAGGAATCTTGTTAAAGTTGAGGGTCGCATGGATTCCAGTTAATATCTCCAGATTCTTTGACAACAATGTTCAAGAATCAGTGACAAAGTTTTGCACCCCGAGGCCAACGACCCAAACCCTGCTCAAAATCTACTAAGGCCATTCATGCAGAGGAACCAGTACACCAAACGTTCCCTGGGAATGGCCATCGTTCCAGTCCCCAGACATGAATATTACTGGAAAATGTGGGCTGTCCATGCTCGGCAAAAACCATCAAACCTGACTGAAAACTGGAGATGTTTCTAAGAAGGAATGGTCCACAAGCACCTTTCAACCAGAATCTAGCCTGGAAGCTGTAGGAAAGCGTTTAGCGGCTGTTTATTTCTACAAAAGGAGGATCTACTAAAACATTGATTGTAAAAAAATTTTTTGTTTTGTTTTTTTTCCCTGTGGGGTGCCCCAAATTTATGCACCTGCCTAATTTTGTTGAATAATTACTGCACACCCTTCTGTAAATCCTATAAACTTCATTTCACTTCTCAAATATCACGGTGTTCATCTGCTATATGATATATTTAACTCAAGTTGCTGATCTGAACAACCAATGATTTATAAACTAAAATCATGAAAATTATCAGGGGTGCCCAAACTTTTTCATACGACTGTAGACTCCTGAGCAGAGGACACATTCTTTGGAGTGATTAATGAAGCTCGAACATCCGGCGGATGGTCGCTCATATCTGGGTTTGCAAGAAAACCAATCCAGTGCCAACTGGAAAGTCTGGAGAAGGAGGAATCACAGAAAAACAATCTGGAGTAGTTTTTATTTTATTGAATTTTTTCTTGAAGCTTTACCTCTCCTAAAAAGGGATCAGTCCGTTACTACTGCTAACGATGTCGCTGGCACAAATAATACATCAAACCATATTCAGTTGCAGAGAGCAACATCATGGAGGCAACGACCAAAAACTGGCACCCGTCAAACCCATTCCACCGTGGCTTCTGTTACCGCGTAAACCCGTCCAAACACCCGCCGATCGACCTAATTAGCTCGAGACTGAGACAGGAGAGGACGGGCGGGCTCACACCCGGAGAAAGCGCCGATGCGGGCCGCCTCTGGAACGGCGCCACGTCCCGATTTGATCTCCACGAAGGAAGGAGACGTGGCTGGAGGTGAGGCAAAGCCGCTCTGACATTTCAGACAGGTTGAAAATGAGCGCTGGTATGTGAGGGGGTGAGGACGTCTCACGATCAGTCAGGCAGAACCTCCAAGCCTAGAGGTGGATGAGGCGGCGTGTCATGAAGAAAGTCTTCCTGGAACAGTTTAATAAGGAGCATTTGGAATACCTCTATAAGGCCTCAGACGTTTCTAGAGACGGAGATTCGCTCTCTCCTCCGTCGTCAGAGGTACAAATAGATCTGAGATAAATAGTTTGTTAAGTGGACTAATGGCATCCTCGCATTATAACAGCCCAAAAGAGACGGAGCTACAAAATAACTCTGGCTGAAGGACTTACGCCTACATTAGGCTCGTAACCACTTAAGTCCATTTAAGTATCAACTCGCGATAAAGGGTCAGTGAGATAACGGACGTATTTAGTCCAAATCCATTAGAGGAAAGCTGATTTTAGTCGTGTTTGCAGTCCAGAGCGTGCACCAGGATAAACATAAACATCAACTTATTTAAAGGTTTATTTGAAGCTGGTTAAAGGTTTACCTAGTTAAATAACCTTCTAATAATGCCTGGAAATAATTATACCTTAACACCACGGACCCCTATCGGCCCAAACCAGGCAAAGCATCCTCATAAAAGCAGTGTTTCATGGACATGTTTACATTTATGCATTTAGCAAACACTCTTACCCAGAGACTTTTGATACAATGCAAGCGATTGTGGGTTGGCGTGAGTCAAGGACCAAAAAGTGCACTAACACTCTCACCATAATGCATTCTACTCCCAAAAGGAACTGTATACACTTTACACTTTTTAAGCTGACAAGCTCCTTCTGGTCGTCCCTTTGATTCGGAGCTAACTTTCACGGCGCTGATTCGAGACGTCGCTGAACCCTGCTCGGTTCTCCCGCTTCTAATGGGGACGTCTGACTCTCGGTGGGACGTACGGAATAATGAGGGCTCGGGCTGCCGTTACCTCCCCCTCGAGCTGGAATCTGTACCCGCTGCGCTGCCCACATGCCAACGCTCAAGCTAATCATCAGTAGATTATGTACACAGCGCTGGAGACGAGCCAACGTCGGGCCCAAGTGCGGAAGACGAAGCTTCTCGGTGTGACAAGAGATGTTAATAGGGATCTGACGCTGGTTCACAGCACTGGTGATCACAAAGCGAGGACAGTTCTCCGAGGGTGAGCTGCGGAATCCGCGGGAACGGCTCCGAAAATCCGCTTCGCCACAAAGCCTAGCGATAACGGAACGGAACGGAACAAACGCAGCTTTAGATGGCGGGATAGTTTATTAGACGCGTCGTTATAGCCAAATGAGAGAGGGCAGGGATAAAGAGGAGCCAAAATGGTCTGCAGACAAAGCTCTAGGACCAACCGATAAACCCAAACCGGCATGGAATTATCTTAATCAGCCAGTAAAAGTCTGATAAAAATACTCAAGTTGAAGTATAGGAGCCAGAAAGGAAGTCAGATCTTATCCAGACAGACGTGCATTTGAGCTTAGCTTAGCAGTGCAGCAGCACTAGAACCCGCAGCCTTCTTAGTCATAAATAACAAGCCACCCCTTTTCCACAAGGACTTTGCACTTATGGGAAACATCCAACACTATTTGGACAAAATGCATTTGTTGACAGGATATGAGTTCTGTGGCATCACGGGCATTATGTCGCCTTTTATTCCATGGTGGTTTATGTGTTCTCTGTGAGGGAGAAACCCCGGGGTGATTCTGATCGTGATTAATGTGCCTCGCCTCTCAATTAGAATTTTCATTAAGGATGTGCTGTCTGTTCACAGTCTCTTAAATAGCAATGGAATTAATAAAACATACCCTTTGATATCAGCAGGCCCCAAGGACGGTGCCTCGGCTCGATGTGGAGCAAATGGAGAATAATGAGAACTGAGGTGCTGGGTTTATAGCCTGGATACCTGGACGTTCATTAACACGGCGCTGCTGCACTCGTATGGGAGGTTCGTGCTAGGTTTTGGAACAAGACTGCAGGGATTGTGTTCCGTTCAGCCACACGTGAGGGAGGGAGCTGTCCTTCACATGATATGAATCTCCAGCTCTCATCGCTGCTGCTGCTTATAGGAGTTCCGTTTCAGCTAGAATCAGCTTTTCTAAAAGCCGATTGGATTTTTAAATATGACTGTCCATTTTGGAAAAATCTGCTCTATTCTGTTCGGTTCTAGATTTATTTATGGAGTGTCTTTATGAAATCTTCCTTCTTCATGATACGTCTTCTCATTTGATTCGTAAAGAGCAACGTGAAAATGTTAATCCACCTCCTGACCTAGGGTGGACATCTGTCACTTTAACATTAAATACAAAACTGAACTGCTTGGAATGATCTGCTATAAAAGCCTACAGCCTTCTGGGACGCCTCTCCACTGGTTCCACAAGACTTTATGACTGAAACGTCCTGGAATCAGCTGGAGCTCCTGCTTGGCTGGAACGAAAACGTGCAACGACACCAGCATTTCAGCATGATGTCCTTCAACCATGCTTTATAGAGACTGTATGACTGGAAGGGCTTGAAATCAGGTGGAATTCTTGCTCCTTAGTGGATGACGTTTAGTGGTTGACCCTTGGTATACGGAGAACGACTGGCTCCAGGATTTAGGAGGAGTTCCTGCTTAACTCTGAGGAATACCTGCACCCATAGTGGCTCTTGAAAACCCTCAAGCCCTTTGTGGAAGGCTTTCCTGACCCCTGGCTTGTGGTGTTACGCAGCTCCTGTGTGACTGAACTTCAAGTATGAAGTGTGATATCCAAACCACGGCTCCAAACCAGCGAGACGCCATGAGATGTGGGACAAGGTGAACATGCATTATGTTTTGTAGCATATTAGAGACTGGCGATCACAAGCATTGTAGATGAGGTCCATTCATAAATCATTTACAGCACATGTGTGTGTGTGTGTGTGTGTGTGTGTGTGCATTGTCATGGATGGAAAATCTGCTTGGTGGATCTGGAACTGTGTGATGAAGGGTTTACAAAATGACTAATAGCCCATGGCATCGCCATAAATCAGACGATGGACCTGCATGGTGCTACCACACACACACACACACACACACACACACACACACACACACACACACACACACGACACACACACACACACACAGACCTGTCTTTCTATCATTGAGCGCCCTGTAGATTGACATAATATTACAGTAGTTAACTAACGCCATAACTCAGGCCTATAGGAAATCGCTTGGCTCTTTTGACATCCCTTCTAAATAAAATTAAGGCGTGGCCACGACTTATTAAGATCCTAATGCACAGAAATTAGTCAGTATGGTGTGAGTTGTGGGAACGAGATAATTAAGCAATAATACCCTCAAGGTTCGTACTATAACATGAGATATTGGACATTTCAAGTGTGTTTACATTCAGCAAATAAAATGGGTCTGATTTATAATTCAGGCTTAGGTTCCTAAGATCCACTACTCTACCAACGGAAGAAAATCAGAGTGAGATCCCGGTGTTATAACCAAAGTCTAGGATCCTGTTATAATTTTAATTCATTATCTGAAGCTCTTAATGTGAATGTTCTGAGTCAGAAATGTTAAAGTTCTAGATCATCAGCAGCTCAATCGGGTTAATAAGAGCTGGACTTAGATCCATGAATGAAGCTCCGATCAGCCGTGGATGGTGTTTAATGAAAGACGCCGAGTTTAACACCAGCAAACGTCATGAAGGAAATCAGAAAGATCGGAGCTGATGGAACCGGCGGAGCTACTGATGCTGTATAACCCTCCCGTAACATAAAAACCAGGAAGAAGCTGATTCATCATTTTTGCTGTTGGGACTAAAACTGATCTTCAGTCGAGCTGTGGATCCATTAAGAGCCCGGGAGCTTTGATTTACTCATCTGGCTTTTTTCATTTCTCTGACTTTCGAGCTTAAATCCAAATCCTGGTTTGTAAGACTGATGGAACGATCAGGCTTCTCATTAAGAGCTTCCAACTTATTTAAATCCAAGTTTTCAAAGGCAGTAAGTTTTAAAAACTCATTATAATTCATTTCAGTCTTTTACTTGTATAATTACAACGTCGCTGCTAGGTTACGTGTTTAAGTGAGAGAGTAATACTAGAGAGTGCCAATACGTCAGAGTGCCATTATCGGGCAATATTGCCACTGCTAGAATGCCTCCTGGCCAATCAGACTGTGACCACGCTGGTCCTCATAAGGAACATACAATTTCCTTATAAGGAGCAGCAACATCTGGAAGCAGGATCTTTCTGTCGCTGGAGGGACAAGTGCTTCCGACAATCATACATAAACTTGACCCACACACACACACACACACACACACACACAAGGACACACTCAGGTATGAGCATTGTATTAAAGTTTTCAGCTGATCTCTGGTGGAAAAGTTGGATCACTGATTAGAGATCTCAGATTAAATGATGACATATGGAGCCAAACGAAGAACGAGCAGATGGTCCAACACGAGCACCTGGAGCAGAATGACTGGTCATGACTTCTGATTTACCAAATCCCCATACGCCAACCCGCAACCCAGCTGCTTACGTCAACACACACTACAGTATTACTGGTGTACGCTGGGTAGAGTCCATATTAGGTTCCGCGAAACAGGATGCTGACCAGATATTACCATAGTCACGTGGTGTTTTAATCCATAATATTAGTTATACCACAGTTAGTTCCGCCGAGGTTCATCAGTAAATCAGAGTAAATCAAAGGTCCTGGACTCTTAATGGATTCACAACTCGACTGAAGAGCAACGAGACTGAAGATCAGTTTTAGACCCATCATCAAAATTGACGAATCAGCTTCTAGCTGGTTTTTAAGTTACGGGAGGGTTATACAGCATCAGCAGCTTCACTGGTTCCATCAGCTCTGATCTTTCTGACTTTCTTCATGACGTTTGCTGGTGTTAAACTCGGCGTCTTTCATTAAACACCATCCACCGCTGATCGGAATTCACTCAGGGATCTAAGTCCAGCTCTTATTAACCCGACCGAGCTGCTGATGATCTAGAACTCCAGCTTTAACATTTCTGACTCAGAACATTCACATTAGAGCGTTTGAATTAAAATTATATCGGGATCCTGTATTTTGGTTCTAACACCAGGATCTCACTCCGATTTTCTTCTGTTGATAGAATAGAGTATCTTAGTAACAGCCTGTCTTATAAATCAAACCAGGTTTTATTTGCTGAATGTAAAAACGTTCGTTGTAATAAACTAAAGCTTATCGATCTCTATATTTGTGTTTGTCTGTATAATAAGCAGTTATTGGGAAATTCTGTTCCTCGACTATAATGACTGAAGCCCAAGTCCTAAAGTCCACAGCCCATGGTGATAAGCAAATTGTTTACCTGAAAATCTAAGAACAAACAACAACAACAGAACTGTGATATAATATGTTACACCCGCTCTTCACTGCTGTTCATTTAAACACACGATGCTCCTTCGGAAAACGACGCTGGGCCTTCAAAACTCACACTTTCACTCTGCATAGTGTAGAGTTATGCAGAAAACCGATCACTTAGCAAATTAGGAAGACTATTACTATAACACTGATTGTGCGCGCGTGTGTGTGTGTGTGTTTAATGCGCTATAAAGAAGCCGCGGAGAATTAGACAGGGGTGCCAGGTTGCGCAGGCTGTGATCGCGGCAAACACCGATTTTTCAAGTGGTGACACTGCGTGTTGTGTATCTGTTTGTGTATCTGTTTGTGTTTGTTTGTGCGCCGCTGCCTCGCACATCTGCAAGCACAACATTAGTGTGACAGATGGGTGACAGATGCCCTCCTCCAGGATGGTCGCCTGGCTGGGAAAGTGCCAAACAGCGAAAAGACAACACACACACACACACACACACACACACCCTGCTGTTTTAGACCATGGAGACCTATCAGATATCGCATTAAATTACACCTTCACGCATTTACACTCTGATTAACCAATCCATCCTCTCTCTCTCTCATGCTGCGTTCCATACCGATGTGCTTTCCGTTCATGCTGTAGAAGAAGGAGACGCAGTACGGCACTCTGCTGGATCCGGCCGGACCTCTCGCTGCTGTTACGTTGTACAGCGGGGACAGGAGACGGGCTTTGTCTCCCTTTTGTCGTGGACGTGAAGTTTCTATGTACATGTAATAACCTGTCAAAAAGAGAAAGAGAGGGATTCAAATACAGCGATTAAAAACAAGCTAAGCAAAACCTCCGTCAATGCAAAAAAGACATCCAGTCCTGATTTTCAGGCCTGCAACACATTCCAAAAAAGTTGGGACGGCGGCAATTTAGGGCTGTAAAACTAAATAATGACGTCATTCGAACAGGTGATTATAATCATGACTTGATAGATAAGCAGCATCCACAAAAGGTTTTGAGGAGTAAATGAGTGAAACGTTTAAAAACATGTTCCTCAAAAAAAGACTGGAAGGGATTTGTACCTTCTTTGGTCCCGCTCCGGTCCATATCAGGCCCGGTGTTGACCGAGCGCTTAGGGTTTTGGCTCAGATGGTTTTGCCTGGTCCAGTCGAAGACGTCGCTGCGATCCTGAGAGAAACCGCATATCCGGACGTCCTCGAAACCACAAACATGATCTGACAAAAGGGAGAACGTGTTAATATCTAAAAATGTCAGAATTACGTTAAGTAGCCGAAGTAGGAATGAAACACTATTATTGCCTAGTTTTCACGTTCAGCTCTCTCTCTCTCTTTAAGCCCTTTTATCAGATCGTTAGGTAACGCCGTAGCTGCTTTACACCACAATTTTTGCTAATGCACCAAATTATGGAGGGTTTTCCCATTCGCTCGCTAATAACCCCTTAAAACCCAGACGCGCTTCCTCTTTGTGCGTGCAGACGTTAGAAATAATGCACCACGAGTCCCATCCAGCGACGCTCGCCAAATTGTTCCACTTGTCCTCCAATCTGTTTTAATCTATGTTTTTATAATTGTAGCACTTTGGCAAAGCCGAGCGAGCACCGCTGCCAGCCGAGCTGTGTTGAGTTTAATTAAATCTAACTAGAGAGAGAGGGAGAGAAAATGGGGGAGTACGGAGAAAAAAGACGCGAGAGAGAGGGGCAACAAGGCGTGAATGCATACCTGAAGGTCTTGGATAAGTGTAGGCTGCAAGAGAAAGGCAAAAAAAAGCAGAAATTAAGTTCTGTAAGAATGACGTTTGCGCTGTGTAAGCGAGACACTCAGTGACGATCTGTAAAGCAGAGCTGTAATCGTGTTACACTTTCACTGTGTTATTAACTCGAATTCCGTTTGAATCAACTTTATTTTTATACACTCACCGACAAAAAAACTCACCAAGAAGGAGTTAGAATCAAATGAAACTACAATATTAGAGCAATTTATTGGGGAAAACTGTACAAAGGAGGCTCTAGTTACCCTGTTAGGCCGCCTCTAGCCTGGATACAAGATGAGATATGGCTGATCATGGAGATATACAGGTTCCGTATGGTATCCTGTGCCACATTGGCCCAAAGATGTTCCACGTGGGCCTGTAGATCCTGCACACTCATACGGTGCTAAAGCTGGTGTCCCAGAGACATTCCTGGGAAAACCTTGTCCTGGGATGTCCTGCACATATCGCTGAGTTGTTAGTGTCCCTCGTATCACTACTAGGGATAGACTGTCGTATGTGATGGCTCTTCATATCATCACACCGGCAGTTTTGTTCAAATGTGTCACTCCACAGCAAAGGCAGAATTGAAGTCCTCATCACGAGGCCTCCATACTCAAATCTCGTCAGACAGGGGTTTGTAGTGAAGGCGCCCCCTGTGTCTGGATGGTGGATAACGAAACTGTAGAAGCTGCTCGTGCTTGTCGGTGGATCAAACGATCCTCTCTACTGGGGGTCTGTCTGGGTCATCCGTAGCCTGTTCACCGTGTGTGTGCCCCCATAAAACCACTGCCCCCAACACCTCCTAACAGCTAGGTCAGAACGGATAAGATGGAGAGCAGATCATCAAAATGACCATCCTGCTTCTCTCAAATTCTGTCAACTTGGCAAGTTGTCTTCGAGCGTGTCACAGAGGTGCCAAGAGATAGACTACCCAAAAGTAGCCTCTGAGAGCCTTTTTGTAGGGCAGCACCATATGAGAAGTAGTTTTACGCCCTCTTGTGGCAAGACCAAGTGTCTAATCAGACCACATTTGTATTCATTTACATATTGAGTTTATTTTATTGACTTTTATTGACATGTGTAATTGAAGTAAATCTGAAGCCACCGTGTAAAGTGGAGGTCGTGCACTTACGCTCAGAGTACTGGATGGTCCGGGTGACAGTGTCTCCGGTACCGAAGCTGGTGATGGGGGTCAGACCCACCTCGTAGGACAGGGGAATACGGAGGTCCGTTATGGTGTAGGACATCAGCACTCCTTTCACTGGCTCTCTGGTGTTGATCTGCCTGGAGAGCACCTTCTGACCCCTCTACACACACACACACAATGCTTTCAGTGACTTTGAGATGAATCAAATATAGCCTTGGTTCCCAACTTGGGGTCCATGCCCCCATCTGAGCCTCCCATCCCTCAGACACAGCACTCGCTTCTGCATATATGACCTGATTGAGCTTGAAATCAAACCCCTGTATTAAAATCATCAATAATCAAAAATATGAACATATACCTGAGATCTCTGCAGCTGGAATCTGATGTGTAGGTGAGACAGATCTATGTGTATGGATTCTGTGATCACCCGAGTCCGATCTTCAGGGACCCAGAGATCACGAGAGATTACCTGCATTGTGTATTCATAACTGCGGTCGCTTAAAGGAGCAAGGTGCCGACGTTTCCATTAAAACCTTCTGAATTATTAAGAGGCGTTATCATCGCTTAACAGCAGCGCAAAGTGACACCGCAGCAGGAAGTGAGGTCTCACAGGACGCGGCGCCAGACAGGATTTTTTCTTTTTTCCACTGAAATCAAATGAGCTCGTTATTTAGTATTCAAAAGTCTTAAAAAGTCAGCACCGAGCTACCTGAAGCACTATACACAGTTCTATATCCAACCAGAGAGCCAGAGGCACTTTCCTTATTGAAGCTTATCCAGCGGTCGTGATCTGTGTTTATAACAAAGGTTAAGAGGGTTTGAACAGAGCTGTCTGAATCCAGAGCTGGAAAAGATCAGAGTTAAGGTGAAGACCAGCGAAAACAAAGAGTTGGAGCCGTGAGAATCTAAAAGCAAAAAAGTAATTTGTCAGGAAACAAGTACAGGTAAGCGAGATAAACGCAGACCTTAACAAGTATAAGAAATTATTATTATCAAAAATAAAAGTCTGGATGTTGCGGCTGTAAACAGATGGTTAAGATAAAAAAGGTTTAGTAAGTGTATTTTAAGTGTTTATTTGCGTTTATATTCCGCCACGCCTGTTGATATGTTGGTTCTACAGTGTGATTAACAGACACGTTCTACTAACAACTCGTCTTTTAAAGATTACACAACCCTAAGAGTCTAGGAAACAAGTGAAATTCAGGTTTAATTGGTGGAAAAGCCACACTTGATGTACCTACTCATCAAGACACAAAACTAAGTGGACTAGGGTTTGGAAAACGAGATGTGTGGGAGGCATGGAGGTAAGAATCTAGGTATTTATGTACTACAGATCCTTAGAAACTAATAATTTTAGTTAAAAACAAGGAACCTGTGGGACAAGGAGACTAAAAGCTGAGAGGAAACTGAAATCGACACAATTCAGATCTACTAGACCATGAAACAGTCAGCCCGAGAGACAACGGAAACAAAGGCGAGAAATATAAGCTTCGTCCTGGAGTTCCACTCTGGTGAGGCAGGTAGTGTCGGCGCCTCTCGGCTCCAGGGGATCAGGGGGTGATCCATCCATGTGGGATTCCTACAACCTCCAAAAACACACCACCACCTCGGTGCGCCCATAAATTGCCCAGAGCCGACTGTGTGATGACCCTCTCTCCAGGGACTGTTCCTTCCTCGCTTTACTGAACTCTGGATCATCTTAACCCAGATTGGGATGAAGCGGCTGCTGAGGATGAATATCATATAAGAAGCAACCTAAATGTTGTTGCTACACCTGCAGGGAAAGGTCTGAACATCCAGCGTTAACAGGAGGGCTGGAGCGAGAACCTCGTAGGTGTGAGATGAGGAGGGTAGATCCAGAGAAATCTTCCCTTCCTGGCTGGAGACAGTAATTACAGGACAGCTTGGAAGTGTCAGGCTGAGGTGGCACCACGGGCTCATTAGAGGGTTCAGGTCTGGCAGCAGCAACCCTGCCACGCTCTACCCTTCCTCACCAATCGATCCTCTTCTCTCTGTTGTTCCTCTCCATGGCCGCAGGCAGAGCTGTCCGTGTTGTTTCGCGTCAAACGCTGTCGGTGTAATTAGCTTTCGCGGTTAACTGAGATTCCGCCGCCTACACCTACACTCCGGGTTCGGAGGTCGGACGCGCACATATTTTGGCTAATTGCATGATTTTTTACCTTTCACCTTCACACTTCTTCCATGAAGCTCTGCCAGCACTCCCACGTCTCCAGCAACACCTGTCCGTAATTCCACCCACACGCTCGCGCAACGTTCCTCTGTCTCAGCTACCGAGCTCTTAAATATTACAAAACCTCCTGCTTTGGGGTTTTTTGACATTCTCACACACAATGTTCTCGTACAGCGATACCATCTCACCTTAGACCGGAATGGTGAATCCTACATCTGCTCACACACCTTTTTATAAGGAGGCACTTGACTTATGAACATCGCACCAAAGTCAGTGGTACTAACGGGGCTGATACTGCTTTAACCTCCACTCTTTTGGCTGAGGCATCACATGAGCAGCCAGAGGGGACAGTGGTAAGGAAAAAATATGGAACCTTACAACCTTATAAGGAGAAACCAGGCTCAGATGAGGTGAGATAGTATAACGTTCTCACAAGTACAGTAAGTCACCTAGATGGGAACCTTCGACTAATGAACTTTAAAAGATGTGAAAGTTTAAAATTAAAAACTGTGGGTGAATTTTAAGTTTTTAAGTTTTTAAATTTTAAGGGTGTAAGCGCTGTAGGTTAGTTCAGCCTCTGGCATTGTTGTTTACTCGGTCTGAGTCGTATTCGGGCTTTATCAAAAAGTGTCATGTTCAGGCAGAAAGCGAGAGATGAACATTAGAAGCAGGTACAGAGCAGAGCGTTAGCAAGAAACTGAAAATAAAACACTGGAAAACTGAGTGCTATAATGAAACTAAGACCTGGACATACAGAGTCCATAAGCAGCGTAAAACACAGCAAACAGGAACGATGTGATACGAGCACGAGGAAGAGGAAACCGAAACCATAACAGCACATACTACAAAAAAGCAAAATGTACAGAATTCAGGGTTTAAATAAAAGAGCTAATGAGACAGAAACTAAACAGCTGAACTAAATCAGGAAGTCCGAACAAAAACAAAGGGATAATGTGAAAGAAGCGATGGACACTGGGTAGTGTAGTCCGGTACAGTATGTCCAGTATCTCATTTTTGTGGAATTATTGCTCTATTTTAATCCCAGAATGTCTGATATTAAGATTAAAAGTAGCGATGATCTCTATAAGAAGCAGCGAGCTGTAAGAATGGACACTAAACTGAAAGTAAGAGATCGGGTGTTGGAGGACCACAAGCTGAAGGCTAAATATGTTGGGCTTACGAACTTTTGGACATGTGAATCCACACTGCTTCACTGATTTTGATAGGTCTGGGACCAGAATAGTGTCTAAAGAAGAATAAATGTGTGTTATCTCTTAACTTCATTCTTAAGGAAAAAGTTCAGAAAAAATTCTACTCTTCCAATAATTCTTTACAACTCTGTGGTATTCTTGAAAACATTCTGCTCTTACATGTTTTTTTAACCTTCTGACAGCCTCACTCTGGTCTTACAGGCTGTAAGAATTGACAAGGTCTTTCTTTACCAAACTTTCCTCTGTTACCCCACAATTATTGTATTTTCCAGGGAGGATTTTATTTTCTGTTAGCTATTTCTTCCACCATCACCTCTATTTCTTGTTTGCTAAAATGGTTTTGAACGCTTGGTTAGATAGTTTTTTCTATCTTTTTTAAGCTGTACATTGTAAAACCTAAATAAAAAATCAATGAAGATTTTCTTAGCATTTGTACCTTCGCAAGTTTTTTTCTTAAGAAAGCTTTAGTGAATCCGGCTCCTGGCTTGCAGTTTCCATTCCAAAGGATAATCAAGTTGATAAATCATTTGTTCTGTTTATGGACCTTGCTTTGTACGATATTATTGTTCCTTCCCAAATGGTGTATCCTTCAGAAGCAGTGGAGCTTTATGGATTGAGGTTCCATGACTGAGCTTCCCAACACAAGCCTTAAATCACCACGGGCAATGCCAGGTTTCAACCAGAGTGGCGTAAACCAAAACTGGAGACCAGATCTTGGCAGTGCAACGTGACGATCTGGAGCTTGAATGAACTGGAATCTGGTGGAGGACGAATAAATTAAGCTCAAATTAAGGTTTGTGGCAACAATTTGAAGAAGGCTTTCCAGTTTCAGCACAGCAGGTGCATAGCTAACTCCACAAACTCCGCAAAGAGATGGTTTAATGAAAGCAACCAAGCTCACAGTCCTCACCAGCGCTACTGCGGTCCAGTGGAAGTGAATTCCTGCGGTCGCACATCTACTAAACATTTCCTTGACCTTTTTGGATGGTGTTAATACGACTCCTGGTGGACTCAGACCTAATACAGAGCGAGAACCGGGGAAAGGAACCCGCTTTTATATAGACATAAAGCATGTCAGCGTTCCCCAGCATCTGAGGCATTGTGCTGTTTATCTCGCAGAAAGCGCTTAAATATTTATGAGCCTGTGTTTGAGGGACTGTAGAGGAACCGGGCTGTGATTTGTATGGATGACAGGCTGTTTGGATGTTTCTATAGACGTGTCACGTTAATATGAGATCGGAGCTTTTAGGGGCAAGATCTGCCATCTATTATGGCATGCAAATATGAAATCCAAACATATAACACACATTGGTGATACTGACAAGTTTTTTTGCTCCATACATACCATGCTTAGTGGATGGTACGCAGACACAAAAAGCTTTGTGGCACTGAAAAATGAATCCCAGGTTCATTCTTGGGTTTGAAGAAAGGTAATGTGCACAGGTAAAGTGTGCATTCAGTGCAGGAAATGTGGACACATACAAGCATCGTGGTCTTATACTATAGGTAACGCCGGCTTAGAGAAAGGAGACAAACGCGGCGACTGGATCAAAAGAAAATGGCGTTTATTTGAAGCGACAGGCTACCATCAGAGTCATAAACAGTCCAAGGTCGGATCCCGAAATGGAATAGAGCCGAAGAGGTCGAGACGAGAGCCGAAGTCAAAGACGGAACAGGATCAGAAGCGGGAAAGTGATGCGATATACAGAGCTCAGAAACTAGGACAGAACCAAGTGACTTAGCCACGAGAGTGCACAGAACGAGAGTATAAATAGGAGAGAAGAAAGGTCTGGAAGATGAGGAACAGGTGTGAAGAATTAGAAGGAAAGAGAAAGAGAAAGTGGTAGATGGTGTCCGTGGTCCACTGAGCTGGTTGCAGGACCATCCGATTATTCAGAATAATAATAATAATAAATTATAATAGGAAATAAAAATCTGTCTTTCAACTCCAGACGCTGTGGCCATAAACATCTGGTAACATCAACAGCCGATCAACGAGCAGAGGCGGGAGTTAATGTTTACTTTGTCTAGAGACTCTTCTAACTCAGTCGATGACTCGTGTTTGTGTGGATGACTTCCCTCTACTGTGGAACCTCGGAATTCAAACTTAATTGTTTTCAGAAGGTTCAAACTCTGATTTGTTCAAGTAATGTAGGATTACTCTGCTCCCGACGTCCAAAATGATTGTTTTTACGCCTATATTTGTAGGTAATTAATGACTGAAAGCATGAATAAAGCAAAGGAATGTCATACAATGCATAAAATCAATAAACACATGAAATAAGTGACAATAAAATGAAACTTTATAGCCACTGAGGTGAACCCAGTTTCGGCACGTCTTATCATCACCCACAGACTGATATTACAGACATATAGATAATATGATGATATAATAATAAAAAATAATATAATATAATACACAGCATATAATATAATATAATACATACAGCATAAAAATACTATGTGACTATGGTAATGTCTGGTCAACATGGTCTTTAATATAACATGGTTTTTCCATGTATTATTGCTGACTCTCACCTTCTAATTACTCTCAATACTTTTCCATCAACATTTACTGGACACCTCGGGTCAAAAAAACTGTTCTGAAAAGGCATGAGTGCTCCAGGATTTCAGAACTTCTCAGAACAACTTAAATGTACGGCAAGTCCACTAGATGCAGACCTTCAACTAAGAAACATGCGTGTGCAGTACAATGAAAATCATTTAAATAAGAGCAAAATGAAAAGTCATGTGTCAGCACTGTAGGTTAGTTCACATCTCTGGCGCTTAACAGAGGCGAGTAGAACGTTGTTGTTTACTCAGTCTCATTCATATTCAGGCTTTATCAAGAAGTGGTCGTGTTACCGACTGTCATGTTCAGGCAGAAAGCGGGAGATGAGCATTAGAAGTCAGTAGAGAGCAGAGCTTTATTAAGAAACTGAAAAACTCTAGAGAACTGAATGTAATAATGAAACTAAGACTAAAACTACAGAGTTCACAAACAGTAGTGTAGTCCGGTACAGTGTGTACAGTACGTACCTCCTTTTGTTGAATTACTGCGCTATTTCAATCCCAGAATGTCTGATATTGAGATTAAAAGCAGTGATGATCTCTATAAGAAGCAGCGAGCTGTAAGAACGGACACTAAAATGAAAGTAAGAGAGATCAGGTATTTAAGGATCACAAGCTGAAGGCTAAATATGTTGGATTTATGAACTTTTGGACGTGTGAACTCACTCTCGGAATGGAACTGGTTCAAATCTAGGGGACTTACTGTCAGGGTTCGGGATCGGACCCTTAAAGAAACGAATAATAGGACCCAGGTGCAAGGAACTCCCTAAGGAAGCCAAAAATAAATTAACTTAGGTGCAGGCTTGGGAACACGACGTGTTAGAACCAGCCAGCCTGCTGATGCAGGGATTCGATCACCGGACCTCTTGCGTCCGGGACGGGAATTTAATGTGTTTGCCACCTAGCCAGACAACCGACGCTAGAGGGCAAACGGATTAAGGAACGTCAAAAGCAAGCGCCGCCCACAGCGGACTCAGAATAAAGTATGAGTATGAACGGGGTGGGAGCGCAAAAGAAATTAAGGAACTAAATGCACGAGGGAAGAAACCCCGTGAGGCTGGGTCTTACCAGCAAGAAAAGGCAACTGCGCTGAAAGCGGAGTATTCTGCCTGACGCAGAGCTCAGCGTATGTGCGGCCAGCGGCCGACAGAGGAGGGGGGACTCCTGAGCGAGCGGGGGAGAATGATGCGCATGCGCCACCGAGCATAGTGCGGAGAACGGTAGGTTGCCGAACAGCCGCGTCGTCTTTCTTTCCCAGGGGAAACGAAACTTAATGCTTCGAAGTGCAGAGAATTCCTCTAGCGATGGGGATAGCGAACGGGGAGTAGTGGAGATGTGAGCAAGTTGCGACGTCGACGAAGAAAACCGGGGAACGGTGCTATGGCTAGCGGAAGCACGGAGAACCGCGAAGCTAAACCTATGCTAACCGATTAAAGCCCTACTGTACCTCAATCCTTGCAGCTTTACTCCACTTGCTCTCTTCAAAGAGCGAGTTACCTTCTGACCCTGGGAGAACCGCGGTCCAACCGGGCGATAAGAGGTTAGTAGCGATAACTCGGGGGGAAGTGGAAATGAGGGCCATTGCAGTGCCCAAACACACAGCGTGTAAATGTGGTAACAAGAGTCGCGGACAATGTGTTGGTGCGACGGCGAGAGCCGCTTAGGACCGATTAATATAGGCAGGAATTCAGGTGTTGCCAATAACATTAGACCGCGCCCTGTGCGAACGCAGCGTGCGAGACGGAACTGGGATGCCGGTCTCGAGACGTGTGGTGCGCCCCTGCTGGCTACCCGTCCCGAGATGTGGCGACCGGTCCCTAATACTTACTGTATAAGCAATGAATCATTATGGTCCAAACCTAATAATACTGATAGATAAGAGTGATCCTGTGGCCAAGGTTAGAACTGATACGCTCCTGGGACCTAGGTTCGAACCGTGACCTCGTCATTATGTATGCAATTTGGCATAATCTCCTAGTCCATGTGGTGCTCCATATTCACCAGTAGTTGGTGTATTGGCTGCTTGAAATTGGCTATAGGTGTGAGCCTGTCCAGTTCTGTCCGGGTGACTGATCCTGATCCAGGTCGGGATCGTAGTGAGGAATTCACAGAAGCTGGATCTTAGAGCCTAAGGCATTACTACAGAAGATGAGTGAACGATAAATCCAGGCTATAACGTCCAAATTAGACAAACATTAAAAATGCAAAACGATTAGGCACCGGATCTAGAAAAGTTTTTCGAACCAAACTGACTTGTTAGCGAAATGCAGCAGGAGCGCGTCTTACAACGATATGCGAGTAAATAATATATAAAACCCCCCTGAGTGAAGCATAACAAGCTCCTTTTTAATTTACATAATCAAATATAATGGACATTTCCTCCGTCTCGCGCCGCAGTAACGGCATTAAAGGCGCCAATGGAGCAGAGCAGCACTACAGCCCAGAAACTTGCTCATCCTGCACCGACTTTATTACTGCTCTGAGTTTTGGCGTTGAGGAAGAGAAGTAAAAAAATTATTCTAAACCCCGAGAATCAAATCCACTCCAAACAGGGCTTTAGTCTGTAATTTAGTCGCAGGCGGAGGCAGAAACACACCAACGCAGCCGATCCGAACAGAAACGTGATCACGTTTAGCATGGGATCTCTTGAGGCGAACCTAATCCCACGTGAATAGGGTTTAAAGGCGACGTAGCTCACCTTAATTCCACCCTTCTCTAGCTTCCGACTTAAAAAGGCAGATTAGCTATTCAGGACAAGCAGATAATCTTCTCTCCTCTCTTTACGGCCGCAATCCAGCCAACTTTCTGCCTTACAGGAACACGATGAGTCACAACACGCAACAGTACTCATTACCGGACACCTGGTACACCTGTGCCAGACTCCAGAACGGACGCCCAAATTTCAGTGCTTCAGGAAACAAAAGTGTGGCTTTGTCACTCTGGATTGGCACCATCCTGAAAACATGGCAGTTAGCACGTTATTACCGCCTCCCATCTGCCACGTGGAGTCAGGACGGATCTAATGAGGGCAGGACAGACTAACACAACGCTGGCAAGCTGTTAATAAATAAACTTAGCACAGGAGCTGATTTTGGAGGCGCTCCAGTAGCGTGGAGTTTTATAAACGTTAACCTGAGTCAGCCTAACGATAAATCGGGCCAATGATGAGCTTCACCGGAGCGTTCATGACATATTTTGTTGTTTATTCTCTTTAACTCTTACCCACATCCTGCCACGCAACACTTCTTTATATCTGGCACTCTTAAGAATTTTATTATTGTTCGAATTGCCCATTTGAGCCCGGTTCCTCTCAAGGCTTTTTTCTTTATGCATCTCAGGGGTTATCCCCTACCTCCATCACCTCCGGCTGCTCAATTAGGGTCTAGACTCGGCTCAGAGCTCCTTTGTGGCAACGTCTGCTGTCAAAAGTGTGCCTCGGAGTGAGACATCCTGACTTTTTACTTTTATATTAGTATGATTTATTGATGTAGACGTCTTTGGGTTCAGCAAAGGTCCCGGAACTGTCACGGGGTGTCTGGTTTGGACCCAGGTGCAGAGTGACACTGGATTCACACTCTGGGACCGCTAGAGGCGAAACCAGGCCTCATGGAAGCCCAGAGGAACAATGACCTTCCCTTATTGGATGGATTTTATATAGAGTAAACAAAAATAAACGGTTGGGTAAGGGTTCACATCAGGTAAGGAGAGCATTCTTTTCATTGTATTACTTTTATTTAATTCTCCTCTAGTTTGACTTCTTAATTTGTTACCTCAGTTCTTTCAAACATCTCCCCTACTTTGGCTCCTTAAACTCTGTCTTTTAGACATTTAATTCTCTCTCTTGCTCAGGTTTCCAGACTCTCTTCTCTTTAGCACGCTTTCTTTCACATTTATCTTTTGTCACAAATATACACCATCAGTATTCATATTTTCTTTTCATACATGTCTGTTTTCTTTACTTTTGTGTGTTTTCTCTTTCTTTTGTCTTTCTCTTTCACAGACACACAAACAATCACACCATTTACCGGCAGCATCTCATATAAAGAAACAGCGCTGATGCTGGATCTAGCATTAGTTATCATATGTTGAATAAATGCTGCAAAAGTATACACATAAATAAATCAGTTAGGCCAATTTGATCTTGGAACAACATTATAAGAACTAAAAAGATATAGATGTAGTCTCTGTCTATTGTTTACACTTACACAAATGTGCTAAAGAGGATTATCCAAGTGTTTGTGTGCATTTTCATACAGTTTAATGATTGTAAACATTACATCTTGAGCCTCTTTGGTTCATATCCCACCTCTGGCAACATGGGGTCTGTCAATGACAGCTTTATATGCTTTTCTCTTGGTCAGGGTGTCTATCTCTAATTATATATAATATGTACAATACTGAATATGTTGGGGTTTAATGGTATGGGTTTTTCTGTCAATAGAAATGCACCTTAATAGAAACAATATAAAAATAGGTTTCTAAAGCTTTGTGTAGTACTATGTGTGTGCATATGTACAGTACTTAAATCCTATTAAATGGTTTGTGGTTTAATCGTATGTGTGGTTTTGTGCCGAGGAAAAACTAAAGTGAAATAAATGAAATCATAATAAAATGAACTTTGAGAGGACTTCTCTATTTAAATGACATGTTTTCTAAGTTCAGGCTGACTTTAATCATGGAGAAACCGTTCTCTATTTTGGAACTTTAATCTGTGATGGAGGATTACTGATCTAATCTTCTACTGGGGATTATTGATTAAGTCTAAGAGATGTTTTTAGTTTTTACTAACATTTCTGACTTTCAGCTCCGTAATAACAAAGTAATCAGACTTAAAGTGAAAGTGACTTAACCAGATCATCAGTTACCAGATTAAATAACAACCTATAACCTCCCTTTTCTTCTTCTTCCACACATTTCTGCAACGAATACAGCCCGAACTCTTAACGTACAGGTTCAAACACCAAGGCGTAGATAATGCTGCTCTTTATTGGAGTCAATCTGATTGATTGTTTTTAGCAGATTTAAGTTTATTTAAAAATTTCACATGGAAAATTATTTTTTTAACTGACACATTTTCAGACTCAGAGCAGCTGTGCACAGTACCAAAAGTATTGGGACGCAAACATACACTGCCAGATTTCAAGCAAATGTTGCACTTCCTAAACGGTTTCTTTATTTATAAATATGTATATATATATATATATATGTCTAATATGTCTAATAGAGTGCATAGCAAGTGAACAGTGTTTTAAACTACTACTCCTTCTGCATGGTTTCTTTATATGAGATGCCACCGGTAAATGGTATGATTGTTTGTATTGTTTGTATATCTGTGCCCCTACTGCACAGCTGTCCACATTACCAAAAGTATTGGGACGCAAACAGACACTGCCAGATTTCAAGCAATGTTGCAGTCCCTTAAGGAAATGCAGATCTAGTTGTTATTATTATTTTTAGTAGTAATAGCAGTAATTGCTAAGCCACAATCTGTCTTCAGCGATTTTGAGGTTTCACTTTATGTACAGTCTATTGTCTATATGGGAATTACATACTTATACACATATTTATATAAAACATGTTAGATATTGTCCATAAAAACATACAATTAAAGCATAAATATAATACATATACAACTGGAAATACTTCACATAACTGTCACATAAAAGACAGTTTCTCATTCCATACATGTCTCTGTTACAGAAAGAGAGAGAACAAATATAGCGAGTATAGTGTACTGTGTGTTATCTCTATATTTGTACCGCATGCCTTCATGACATAAAATCTAATCATGACACATACATTTTAACTTGTGGTTATGTTACCTAAAAATCATTTCATAGGCTGTAAGTCGAATAAGAAGTATAAGGCCATTTATAATGAGCAGAGGATGCTTTAATGCAGCAGTTTTTAGGTCTTAAGGGACCCACTGAATTTGGACTGCAGAGGCGATCAGTTTGAATGACAGACAGATGAACAAAGGGTGTGAAGAACTGCATCAGAGGTGAAAGAGAGAAGATTAAGATGCATGAAAAGTGACAGATTAGAAGGATAACGATTGCACATTGGAGAAGAGAAAGAGATATGGTGTAGAAAAGAAGTGTGAATGCGTGTGAAAAGGCAGACAGCTGGAAATGAACAGGTTAATACGAATATGTGTGTGTGTGTGTGTGTGTGAGAGAGAGAGAGAGAGAGAGAGAGAGAGAGTGTCTTGTGAGGACGTCTTCAGAAAGCGCTGTAGTGCAGCACGAGCTCCTGATCGATCTGAACTCTGAACAGCCCGCGTTATTCCCCTGCCTCCCATTATAAACAAACACTCGTTCAGCCTATTTATTCACTCACACCCACTCAACAGCAAGACAGCGAGAGGAAGACAGACGGCGGACGTGGAGATTTCAACCAACATCAAGGAGATCGGGGAGTTTACACGTGGTCCTACCCTAAGAAACCACATTTCTTAATCGACTCAATAACTCTTCTTTAAGAGCTTTACAGATCGAGCTGGCATGACTGAGCAGCCTAAGATCCTAAGACCACCGACTTGGCTGGATTGGTCTAAAGCACAGCGACGCTGGACTGCGGAGCAGTAGAAAGCAAATCAGTCAAATCAAGCTGTTGTTTGCAGCACTCTGCAAATCGGTCAACTGATTATACGTAGACGCTGCAATGTCCCCTCAGCCACTGCGACCCGTACCCCTGACGTCCCATCTAGGGCCCACCTGCACTCTGTGCTCCCCAAAATAGCCGTCCGACCCCCTCCGACCCTGACCAAGACTAGTAGGATTAAAAATTGACAAAATAAAGAATAATTTAATAAGGGAAGCGGCACAGAGGACCATGCTCTGCTGTTTGACTGCTGTTTGACTGCTCCCTGTGGAGTTTGTATGTTCTCCCCATCTCTGTGTGGGTTCCCTCTCCCATGCCTCAGATCAAGCGACGTCTCTAAAGTGTTCCATTGTCAGCGAGTGTGTATTTCTGTGTGTGTTACCTGTTGCACGCTGATCCAGTAGCCGATGATTCTGTCCACGGTGCTCGGTTCCTTCTGCGTCCACTGTAAGTTGTAGGAATAGTTGTTGCCCTTCTGGATTCGTATGGGGTTCGGTGTGTCGAAGTAAAATTCAGCGGTGTATGGTCGAGCTAAGGGTCAAAAATAAAAAAAATAAGGGTAATATTAAGGGTATTATTTCAGTAAAGGTCACCCAAGCTGTGAACTAGAACCTGGGGAAATTTATACAGGACCTTACAAGCCGTGATGTGTTTAAAAGCCTAATTTCTGCTTTCTTTAATTGATTATTTATGTCACTTTTATGTCACTTTTGTCTCATTTTTGTGACGTCTATATAAACATGATACTTTTAACATGTTATACCCACTTCAGCCACTAGGACCTGCAATTATTTCAGTACAAAAAAGTATGTCAAAGTCATTCATTAAAATTAAAACTAAAACTAAGCGAATACTTCCGGTGGCATAGCGGTCTAATACACTGACACACCACCGCAGGGGCCTGGGTTCGACTCTGGACGCTGCTTCCTGGCCCGGTTGGATACCACAAGCAGACCCTCATTAACCTTCATTTGGTCTCAGGATCATACATGGTAACACAGCATCAGTAAATTGCTATGGAAACGAGTGTGTGCTAAATGTCAAGGTTAAGCCAAATGATTGGAACCTAAACCGGAACCTTGAGGAACTCCTTAAGTGGTTATGAAGAAGACTAAGTTACCAGTATAATACAAATACTACATTTTAACAGTGGTGGTATTTTAAATAAATTCAGTGTCCTATGGATGCCAACACAGCTCGGAAACCAACTTTCATCTGAAACATGGGCAGGGTCGAGAATAAACACTTAGGGAACTCCACAAGTATGATAGAAAAGAAAAGGTTTCAACTTTAAAAAGTATCAAAAGTAGACATGTTTTTCTATCTACATAAACCGTGCCCTATAGATGCCAACGCGATTTTGGAAACCATCCTCTGAAACGTGAGAAGGACCTAGAATAAACACTTAGGGAACTCCACAAGTATTTTGGACAACAAAAGATTTCAATATTATTTGAAATTGTTTGGTCAACACACCAACATTTTACCAAAACATGGAAAAGTCCTAGAATAAAGACTTGAGGAACTCCAAAAGTGTTATGGAGAAGAACAGGTATCAATATTAAACTAACATAAAAATGACAATCTACATAAATTGTGTCCTATGGATGCCAACCACACCTTGAAAACCAACTTTCCTCTGAAATACAGGCAGGACCAAAAATAAACATTTAGGGAACTCCACAAGTATTATTGAGAACAAAAGGTTTCAATATTAAGCGACCGCAAAATGACTAAACATGGAAATGTTTCTGTATCTACATGAACTGTGCCCTAAAGATGCCAACCAAAGATTGGAAGATGTCCTTTTTCTGAAACATGGGCAGGTCCTAGAATAGACACTTGAGGAACTCCACAAGAATTATGAAGAGGCAAAAATGCAAAGGTAAAAACTATCAAAAATAGAAATGTTTTTGTACCTACATAACCTGTCCTACAGATGCCAACCATCCTTTAACCATAACGTGGGCTGGTCCCAGAATAAACACTTAGGGAATTCCGCAAGTATTTTTAAGAAGAAACGGTTGATTTCAATATCATTTGAAATTATTTGGTCAAATAACCAACATTTTCCCAAACATGGACGGGTCCTAGAACAGACACTTGAGGAACTCCACAATTATCATGAAGGAAAAAAAGGTCGACAAGAGCTTGGAAACCATCCTTGGACTGAAACGTAAGCAGGACCTAGAATGAACACTTAGGGAACTCCATAGTATTATGTAGAAGAAAAAGCTTAAAAATTAAGCAACCGCAAAACTATTAAACGTAGAAATGTTTCTGTATCTATATAAAGATGTCAACCAGAAATTGGAAGCTGTCCTTTTTCTTAAATATGGGCATGTCCTAGAATTGACACTTGAGGAACTCCACAAGTATTATGAAGAGGAAAAAGGTTTACATACTAGTTAAAAAAAAAAAAAACCTATGGAGGCTAACCAGAGCTTGGAAACCGACCTCGGACTGAAACGTGAGCAGGACCTATAATAAACACTTAGGGAACTCCACAGTATTATTGAGAAAATGTTTCAATATTAAGGAACCATAAGAACAATCAAATATCACAATTCTTCTATATCTTCTTTGAAAACTGTCATTTGACTGATACATGGTACAGGTAATGGAAGCAAACCTCCAGGAGCTCCTTCAGTTAGTTACAGCGGTTCCCAAAATGAATTTAGTGCGCTGTGGATGCCAGCTAGGGCTCAGAAACCACTTTAATCTGAATTTACTGCATGATATCAGTGTTTCAGTGATTACTTCATCAAATCAGATGACTGGATAGACTGACAAAGTCATCATATTCTTCATGCTTTCAAATCCGTTCATTCGCCTCTTAAAAGCAGTAAAAGTGAACCAGCATGGCGAACGCTCGCACACTGTGGTGTTTCAGGGACTCTCAAGGATGTCCCAGTCTGTAAAAACTAATCTCGAGCTCATTTCAGCAGGGACGTATGTGGACATGGACGGGTCACCGAGCAATTTATTCTTAAGAAGACAGCTATTAAGGAATGTGCCTTTCCACAGAGAAAACAATCTTGTTTGTACGACCGGCTCTGTTTCGACGTGGGAGGGGGGACGGATCGCTATGGCTTGTAATCTCGAGAGCACCGCAGTGTTATCTTACTGATAGCGTTAGCTCGCTTCTACTCCCATGTAGAGGAAGATGTCTCGTTCGGACTCAGACGAAGATAAGCTCGACGCTGGAGGGGGGACGCAAACGAAATCGGCAGCAGAGGTTCAATCCAGGAAAATGCTAAATAAGTGATATAGCTCTTTCTACATGCTGAATGACTCAGGTCACTTTAAGTTTGATATATTTTTAGCAGTAAAATATAAGAATTGCAGGATTAAATGAATTAGAATGAACACTTATATTGTAACAGTAATAAAATTACAAACGCTAATAGCATACTAACTTCAGAGAACTCTGGAAACACAAAAAGATGGCAGACCTCTGGCGAGACAGAAGACAGGCAGACAGACAATGTGCCAGTTGCCATGTTCGGCATGGCAACCCGATAAGGGGGCACTCATGTTACACAGACATGAACCAGGGACTCCTGTCCGGTGGTTCGAGAGACGATCCTCACCTTGCATATCACAGTTCGAAATGCTGAACCTCCCTGGTTTGTGTTCTACCTCTGGTAAGGTGATCGCCTCTCGGATTGGGCAAGTGTTCTCATGTAACGTGAGAGCCCACATTATTTTGTCACCAAGCCCACCAAGATGACTGGTACTCAGCCACAAGAGGGTGTTCCATCTGGAATTATCTAGATTAACCAGTGGTTTCTGCATGTGTGTTTGTTTTCATTCATTTTAATAATGACTGTGATCTTTACCTGAGACGACGAAGGTGCAGGAGGACGCGCCGACCCCGTTACTGACTTTACACTCATACGTGCCATTGTTGGTTGGGTCGAGTTTGAAGCGAAGCTGAGGGACGTCCTGAGGGTCCAAAGGAGGGGTTCGGATCGGAATCGTGTTGCGGTACCACCGGGCACTGGCGACACGGCTCGGGTTGGATTT
The DNA here is from genome assembly GCA_025084515.1 of Ancistrus triradiatus. Lineage (NCBI taxonomy): Eukaryota > Metazoa > Chordata > Actinopteri > Siluriformes > Loricariidae > Ancistrus > Ancistrus triradiatus. The sequence goes on along the minus strand of JAJAGP010000008.1, from coordinate 1,603,395 downwards.
GAGAACCAGGCAACGCAGGATGACTGACTGGTAGTTGGGAGAGCGGACATCCTGAAAGCCCGGGTCGACCACAGGAGGGTCTGGGAACAAGAGAGGAGGAAGAGCAAAGGATGAACAGCTATAACACAAAGTGGGTGTATGGTGATGAGAACTACAACAGGTCTGTAGCAGTAGAAAAAGTACAACTGTAAAAGTAGCAGTAGTAGTAATAATAGTAGAGGTAGCACGAGAAGTAATGCAGTAGGAGTACGGAAAAATAAATAATAATAGCAGTAGATAAAGTAGTAGTTCTTTTAACAGTAAAAGTAGCAGGAGTAGTATTAGTGGTAGTAGTAATGCTAGTAGTAATTGAAGTACCAGCAGTATTAATAGTAACAGTAATAGTAGTAACAGTAGTGTTAATAATTGAGGTAATAGTAACAGTAATAGTACAGTTGTAGTAAAAGTAATAGTGGTGGTAACAGTAGTAAGAGCAGCAGTAGTAGTAACAGTCACAGGAGTTATATAGTAGTAGTAGTAGTAGTAACAGTTGTAGTAAAAGTAGTAACAGTAAGAGTAGCAGAAGTATAAGTAATAGTAGTTACAGTTAGAGTAATAGTAGTTGTACTAACTGTAGTAGTAGTAGAAGTAGGAGTATTAGTAGTAATAGTAGTGCCATAACTATTAGTAGTAGTAATAACAGCAGCTGAAATAATAATAGTAGTAGTAGTAGTAGTAACAGTTGTAGTGAGAGTAGCAGTAGTAACAGCAGATGTAGAAAGCATAATAGTAGTAATAGTAATAATAGTAACAGTTTAGTAATAGCGATTATAGTACAAGTAGTAGTAGTAAGAGCGCTATTATTACTACTAGTAGTAGTAGTAGTAATAGTAACAGTAGTAGTAGCAGCAGCTGTAGTAATAGGAGCAGTAAAAGTAGTAAGAGCAGTAGGAGTCATAGTCGTTGTACTAACAGTTGTAGTAGTAGTAGTAATAGTAGTAGTAGTAGTAGACAGAGTAGTAGCGGTAGTAATACTAACAAGTATTAGTATTAGAAATAATAGCAGTTGAAATAGTAACAGTAGTAGTAGTAGTAACAATAGTCATAGTATTAATAGTAGTAGTAACAATGTTATTAATAATAGCAGCAGAAGTAACAGTAGTAGTAGTAGCAGCAATAACAGTTGTAATAATAGTAGTTGTAGTAAGAGTAGTAATAGTAAGAGTAACAGTAGTATTAGTATTAACAGTAAAAGTGGTAGTAAAAGCAGCGGTAGTAACAGTAGTTGTAGTAATAGTAACAATAGTCCTAGTATTAATAGTAGTAGTAACAGTAGTAATAATAATAGCAGCTGAAGTTACAGTAGTAGTAGTAGCAATAGTAACAGTTGTAGTAAAGTAATAATAGTTGTATAACAGCAATATTATTAGTAGTGGTATCAATGATAGTAATAACAGTTGTAGTAATATAAGTAGAAATAAGATCAATAGTAGCAATAGTAGTAGTAATGGTAGTAGTAGTAACGTTTGTAGTACAAGTAGTAGTAGTAGTAAGAGCAGTAGAAGCAGTAACAGTAGTAAGAGCAGTAGGAGTAATAGTAGTAACAGTAGTAGACAAAGTACGAGTAGTAGAAATAGTAGTAGTAGTAGTAGTAGTAACATACAGTAAGTATTAGTATTAGTAATAATAGCAGTTGAAAAAGTAACAGTAGCAGCAGTATTAATGGCAGTAGTAACAGTTATAGTAAGAGTAGTAGTAGTAGTAAGAGCAGCGGTGGTAACAGTAGTTGTAGTAAGGGTAATAGTATTAGTAATAGTAACAATAGTCCTAGTATTAATAGCAGTAGTAACAGTAGTAATAATAAAAGCAGCTGAAGTTACAGTAGTAGCAGCAGTAGTAACAGTTGTAGTAAAGTAGTAACAGTAGTAGTAGTAATAACAGTTGTAGTAATACTAGTAAAAGTAAGATCAGTAGTAGCAATACAGTGGGGCAAAAAAGTATCTAGTCAGCCACTGATTGTGCAAGTTCTCCAACTTAGAAAGATGAGAGAGGTCTGTAATTTTCATCATAGGTACACTTCAACTATGAGAGACAAAATGAGGGAAAAAATCCAGGAAATCACTTTGTAGGATTTTTAAAGAATTTAGTAGGAGAACTTGCACAATCAGCGGCTGACTAAATACTTTTTGCCCCACTGTAGTAGCAGTCATAGTAGTAGTAGTAGTAGTAGTAGTAGTAGTAATGGTTGTAGTACAAGTATTAGTAGTAAGAACAGTATTACTAGTAACAGTAGTAGTAGCAGCAGCTGTAGTAAAGGTTTTATCAGTAACAGTAGTTCTGAGTACTGAGCACTGAGTAACAGCAGAATAAGGATTCTAGAGATGGTAGTAGCAACAGCAGTATTAATCATAGTAATATTACCACTAGTAGTAATAAGGGTAGCAGTAGTAACAGCTAGTATAGTAATAGTAGTAGTATTAATAGTAGTAATAGTAGTTACATTTGTAGGAAGTAGTATTATTGTTGATTGTTTATACTTTCCTCATTAACATTACTATTAACACTCTCTTTAGTAAGCTCTCTCTCAGCAGCAGTCCTGTAATTGTATGATGGATTCACTTTTTCTGTGTGTGTGTGTCTGTGTGTGTGTGTTAATTGATCCACTTTTCACGCCCTCATGTTGGTCAGTGAATCATTTGAGCCCATTAGGAATGAAAATGTCTGTACGGATTAAAATAATCAGGCATGACTAACAGTTTCAGGCTCTGTCAGCGATACAGCGTTTACTTTCATTTCATTAAAAGAGCAGAACCGCGTCTAAACGCTCTCTAATATGTGTGTGTGTGTGTGTGTGTGTGTGTGTGTGTGTGTGTGTGTGTGTGTGTGTGAGAAAGCCGTTATAATCACCACACATCATCCTAAGCGCTCGGTCCGTGCCAGCTTCTGGACTTGCGACTGAAGCGTTTGCGTCTGAGCCCCCATAAGGCGATCCTCGTTTACAAGATGGCAGAGCCCCATGTGGGATCCTCCACGCTGGCAAGCATTAAGTGGGAATGACGAAGCTAAGCCAAGGAGCTCGATGGGAATCATCTCCGATGCCAGAGCACACAGTGTGGACGGGTTGCCAGACACAGTGGTATTACTCATATTCCGAATCTTGTATTGTCCTGAATAATGCTGGGCCTCTGAGCGGTGAGAGTTCAGGCTCAGTGAGCAGCAACACCTCAACACAAACTAAACAGGTGGATCTCACAGTGCTTTTTGCACTGAATTTAAATCTATTTTTGAATTTTTCAATCCAACACGATTTTAAGTAAGAGAACAACCAAATTGACATACTTATTCATAAATAAGGCTGTTGGTAGAGTTAAAATACAAACTTACATCTAAAATGTAAATGTATGTCCAAAAAAACTGCCGTGGACAAAATCTTTTTTTAATATATTTTTTTAAATGATTCATTTTAATCAAAGTTTTTAATTTTCTTTTTTTATTTTAACATTCAGAGTTTATATTTTAATTGTTTTTTTTAATTATTATTTACAATTTAATTTAATTATATTGTATTCATTTTATTGCATTAAAATTTTATTGCATTATATCATGTTGCATTGCATTTCAATATATTTATTTATTTTATTTTAATAGATTTAACAGGCACATTGTAATATTTTATTTATTATATATTAATGTATTTATTATTTAATAGATTCATTTCAAATTGTACCGTATTAAGAAATTTAAACAGTTTATTTGTATGATATTTTAGTATTTTTTAGTATTAAGCATAATTTATTTATTTTAAGGTACTTTTTGTAATTTTATTGGTTTATTTTGTACAGTACTTTGTACAGTTTGTATACTGTATTAGTTTGTATATTGTATAGTTTTGTATGAAGTTCATTCAATTTGATTTAGGATGTTTAACATTTATTTTTACATTTTATTTGTATTATATTTGCACTGTTTATACCCCATTGTATTTGTTTACTTTTATTTTACATTTTGTTTTGTTTTTTATAAAAATGAAACAATGCTAAAAGTAATAATTATTATATTATTATATTATTGTTATTATTATTATATTTTAATATCTTTCTAAACAAATTCCTTTTCTTGTTAAAAATAAAAAGTTAATCTTTTTTCCAGCAGGGATGTGACCTGTTTCCTATCATATTGTTTCTCTCCAGCTCTTTTTCCTAAGCGTTGTGTGTGTGTGTGTGTGTGTGTGTGCTCTCTCTGTCCGTGTAGGAGTGTTACAGCTGTGTGTGCTCTGAGCACTGAACACACCGTACATCACACACTGCTAATGGCTGAGCTCATGAGGTAAGAAGTGCAGAGCGTGACACAGAGCGGCGTCCACAGACTTTCGGCAGCAGTATAATGGAGACATTAGTGAGAACGTCGCCGCATTAGAGCCGAGTTTAAAAACACTCCTAATGGATAACCACACACACTCCTAATGGATAACCACACACACTCCTAATGGAATAAGAGTGTGTCTGCGCTGCCGCTGGACATTTCCCACGAGGACTATCACCAAGTACCGCACTGAAAACCCAGATTAACAACTTAATCCAAGATTATTTTAACAAGGATTAACCTGATCTGGATCTTTGACTGTAGCATGCTTTAGGTTCCTTAATGATGTTTGATTTTCAAAGTTTAATGTGGATCAGGTTCAGTAACAATTTTAGGGAATTAATAAGAAGCTAAAAATTAAGCGTGGGGGAAGGGAGAATGGGCTCCAAAAACTGCAAAGATTAAAAGTTATTTTGGATAAATCTGGGAAGTGTAAAGAGGCATCACATTAAGGGAATTTTTCCTTGCCACTGTCACTGTCGCCCTGTTCTGCTGTAAATAGAAATGCATTTGACTTTTGCCTTTTGTTTATCAATTGATCCAAATGGAAAGATTAGTGAAAACTGAGCCCCTTCCCTAATAAATAAACAAATAAATAAATAAATAAAACAGAAATATTAGGGACAATTATAAATAAATAATAACAATAAATAAACACTATTTAAAACTGAAAGATTAGCGTAAATTGAGTCCATTCTGTAATAAATAAATAAATGAATAAATAAATAAATAACTACATAAATAAATAAATGTATGAAAACAAATAAATAAATAAATATTTAAACAGAAAGATTAGAGTCAAAGGAGGATTTATTTATTTATTTTTGTTTGTTTGTCAGTTGTATGTCAGGTTTATTTTAGTTAGTTTGTTTATATTTTTATTATTTTACTGATTTTATTATTTTTTGTGTTTGGTAATCCTGTTCTACAATAGTTTAGAAATAGCATAATAAGAAAATAAAAATCGTTTATTTATGTATTGGGATAAAACTAGTTTGGTGCCTCTTTGGTTTATCTCAGCAGTGGAAAAAAATAAAAAGCTGTGTTTGAAAAATAAATCATAAAATGAAATAATATTCTAATAAACAAACAATATAAAAATAATAAAAATAATAAAAAAAACAGTAATTTGTTACCCTTATAGTTTGCCTGAAAATAAAAAAACATTTTTTAAAATAAGTCACATGTTTCTCGTCTAGCTCACCACAAACAGTAAACAATTAAAAATGTTATAAAATAAAATAAATATGCAAATTTGCATAGACCCCCCTACAGCGCTCCTTAGTGTTTAACATTTAGAGAATCTTTTAAAAATAAATAAACTTTAACAAGACTTTTATAAGAAATAAAGAACTTTAAAAGGGCCGTGGTTTAGGGAAATGCCCACCATGTGCCCCATCCATTGTTATGGGTACTCACACTCGACGTTGAGCTGCACCTGTGCCAGCCTGCGTTTGATGTTGAGGCCGTTGTATGGAGCGGTTTGGCACCGGTATGCCCCCGCCATGTCCCGCGTGACGTTGCTGAGACGGAGCCGCCCATCGCGTGTCTCTACCACCCAGTCGCCCGACGGCATGGCCAGGTCCTTATTGACGCGGGACCAGAGGACCGGAGGGCGGGGTTTCCCTTCTACCAGACACACCAACTCGGCATCCCCGCCTTCGCTCACGTTAACCAGAGCGCCACCTACTGGCACAGTCAGGACTGGAGGGATGACTAAAAAGAGACAAGAGGTAAAAAATATGACATGGATAAGAAATGTAAGATTTATCAACTACCAGACTTTACATTCGGCACTAGGTTTAAAATAAGCCTGAATCAAAACTACAAC